>JARGXW010000287.1:0-177464 GCA_029204085.1 Mycena sp. CBHHK59/15 | reverse complement strand
TGTCAATCAAAACCTGGCTACAGCAGGAGGCGCGAGTGAGTGTGTGCCACGCCTAGCACGTGTGCAGTAAGTTCTGAAGCTATACTGTGAGTAGAGAGACGGGAGTCATGCCCACAAAATGGTAATCCAAAGTAAAAATATGCATTTATCCAGTTTGATCATTTTCACTGAGGAAGAAGGAAAACTACGCATTTATCAATGCTTTCCAGAAGATGCAAATTTCAAGAGGCAGCCACAATCCTATCCCATGTCCCACACCCACCCATCACCATCCGGCATTCCTTTTGCATAATGTTCATAGTAGGCTTTGGCCATCGCCTTTCGATCGAGTTCTGGTTCTGGAGATGGCGACAACGATGGCAGATCGTGCTCAGAGAGAGACTGCTCGGAGGCATACAGGAGATGAGCAGTGCGCCTCTTGACCACATCCATGAGGATTGTCTTGCAGAGCACTGATTGCCACCATGGAGCGTCGAGAGTGTTGAAGTGTGGGACTTCCAGCATTCTCATTTGTCTTGTTGTGTTTCATGGACACTTAGTTTAGACATGTGAAACACCAGTATCCTGATGGATCTGATGGTTTCCATGGTGTCTGATTGTAGTATCCATCAGTATCCTGATGGACCTGATGGTTTCCATGGTGTCTGATCGTGCTATGCCATTGTGTATATAAGTAGCCTAGTGTAGAGCCTGAGTCCCCAGTTTCTCACTGTGACTCAGGTTAGTTGTCTTGTCTCTCTCTTCAATTCGAGTTTCTCACTGTTGACTCAGACCACTGTGCTTGCCTGATTCTAACAGGTTATGGGCCCCGGCTTCTAGGTCTATCAGAGTCAGTCATTCTGAGATTCCATTCATTCTTCTGCCTCTGCTATCTCTCTCTGCCCTCTCTGCCACTCTGTGACAGTTTTCTGCCCTTTCAGTGTTGTGTGGCCTTTTGTAGATAGGAACACCAACTGTTGGGACAATCCCTCTTTGTGAGGTAGTCTTTAGTTCACCAGACAACAAACTGGGTGTTCATTAGAATCAGCTAGTTACCTTACCTACCTTTCTTCTCCACACACACTCCTGAGGGCGCCACCAGTCTGTGGTGGTTCTAGCATTCATTTCTGGGCATTGCTTCGTTTCCCTCATCATGTCTTCCATTGCGCTCGTCATGCCTGTCTTGGACAATCAGTCCATCTTCTCTGACTGGAGGAGCGATGCAAAAGCTTATCTCAAAGCTAAAGAGTGCTTCTTCTATTGCACTACCACTTTTGGTGGTCAAGGGCACACTGAACTTGAACGGGACAAGTGTGCTGGCATCTTGTGGTCCATGTTGTCACAGGGTGTTAAGCCGCTTGTAAAGCAGTATGAGGACGACCCAAAAGCTTTATGGGAGGCCTTGGAGAAAATCTTCGCTCCAAGGAAGGCTGGAGCTCGCTTCAATGCCTACAGGACACTCACCTCCATTAAACTCAAGGAGGATGAGTCGCTTCTGTCTCTCACTGGTCGTGTCTCAGATGCTATGAGATCCTTGAAGGACTCTAGACCCACCGACTTCAAGTTGGATCAAGCTGATGCAGAGCTCCATGCAGTGGTCCTGCTTATGGCCCTTCCTGATGAGGGTCGTTACAACTCTCTCAAGGCGCCTTTCGAGACGTCTACTGACACCCTCAGCCCCAGTGCAGTTGAGAATGCCTACAACAACTATCAGGTGTTCAAGAGCGCTGGGCAGGAAGGAGACTCCACTGAGAGAAATCCTCTCTCTGGAGCAGCCATGGCCACTGTATCCAGTGCCCCCACACCCTCTGCTGCACTGGCATTTGCACCTGCAGTCACTTGTACTGCATGCTCTGAAACTGGCCATACCTTCCTGAAATGCAAACAGTTCCACAATCTCGTCAGGAGCATTGCAAAGGACAAGGGGAATGCCAAAGGCAATGGTGCAAATGCAAAGTCCCAAGTGGCTTCAAACGCAAGTCTGCTCTCCCACTTTGCATTCTCTGTTGTTGACTTTCGATGGAATGCGGATTCAGGAACCACATCGCACATGACGAACCGCAAGGATCGTCTCAAAAACACCCGCTACTACAGGGTTGCCATCGAAGTTGCCAACGGAGTTGTTGTTTATTCTGAACTAGTGGGAGAGATAGAGTTGAAGCCACTTATACATGGACACAGTGCTCGGCCTGTTATCCTTACCAATGTCCTGTTTGTTCCTCAATTGTCTCATAATCTGATATCTATCACCTACCTCACCAAACATCATGGCTATTGTGCCACATTTGATGGAGATCTTGTTTCATTCACCAGAAACAACGAGCTCTTGTTTGAGGCAGATATCAATGAGAGGAACCAGGCATTTGTGAGAGAGGTCGAGGTCCCCTCTTCTGGTTCAGCTCTGTTCACCTCTGGGACCTTGCCTATGGATTTGAACTTGTTGCATCGTCAACTTGGCCATCACTCTTATGCTGATACCAAAACCATCCTTAGCAAAAATCTGGTCACTGGTGTGAAGTTGACTTCAAACCAGAAACCAGATCCCATCTGTGAACCCTGCCTTGCAGGAAAGCTGAATGCCGGTCCTTTTCCATCCACTGGTCATCGTTCTGAACATCCTCTTGATCTCATTCATTCTGATCTGAAGGAATACAAGCAGCACACTCGTGAGGGGTGGAAGCATCGTATTACCTTCATTGATGATCACACTAGCTTCAAAGTGTGTTACCACATGCAACGCAAGAGTCACGTGTTCCATGCATTCAAGTTGTTCAAAGCTTACGCTGAGAACCACTTTCGACAAAAGATCAAAGGATTTCAGGACGATAAGGGTGGCGAGTACATGTCCAACGAGTTCAGGAACTTCCTTGCTTCAGAGGGCATTGTGCATCGCCATTCAACCAGGAATAGACCGCAACAGAATGGGACAGCAGAACGTGCTAATCGCACCATAGATGAGCACACTACTGCGATGCTACATGAAGCAAATCTCCCTGCTTCATTCAGGGCTCTTGCTGTTGGTGCATATATTCACGTGTCCAACATGCATCCCTCTGCTCACATTGGAGGGAACACTACTCCACATGAGCTCTGGCACAAGCAGAAACCAGATGTGGCTCATCTTAAGGTGTGGGGCTGCCTTGCCTATGTGCATGTGCAGAAAGATAAACGGGATGCCTCTGGCTCCCATATCGAGAAATGTATCTTTGTGGGTTATCCCTCAGAGTACAAGGCCTGGGAATTCTACAACCCAGTGACACGCAAGATGGTGATCTCAGAGCGAGCTGTGTTTGATGAGCGCTATTTCCCTGGGTGCAGTGCTGAGCAGATGAGGAAATGTCCTCGGATAGATCCCTCTGCACTTCACAGCCTGCCTTTGCTGCCTAATCCTCTCACTGTTGTTGTTATCAACGAGGAGGATGACAGACCCAAATCTGATGGGACCATCGAACGCTACAAAGCCCGACTGGTTGCAGATGGCCGCGGACAACGCTTTGGTGTTGACTACAACGAAATCTTCTCCCCTACCATCAAACCTGCCACTCTTCGCACCATCTTTGCTCTTGCTGCTCAGCATGATCTCCAGCTTCGTTCCATTGACTTTAGTTCTGCTTACCTCAATGGGGACCTCGATGAGAACGTCTACATGACGCAACCTGAAGGGTTTCCCCAAGGCAGACCTGGCCAGCTCCTTAAACTGCGAAAGTCCCTTTATGGGCTTAAGCAGGCTGGCAGGCAATGGCACAAGAAGCTGCGAGAGAAGCTCCAACAAATGGGCTTCAAGTGTCTCCAGTCTGATCGTTCATGCTTTATCAACTCAGATGGAGCTGTTCGCATCATCCTTCCCATCTATGTTGATGACGGTGTCATTGCGTCCAAGCATGATGCTGATATCAACCGAGTTATTGCTGAACTTGGCTCTGCATTCAGAGTCAAGGATCTTGGTCCTACAGAGTGGCTTCTGGGGATCAAGATTGAGCGCAACTCTAAGACTTGAGACATTGCGATTTCACAGCGCCAATATGCTGTGAACATGCTTGAGCAGTATGGAATGTCTGATTGCAAGCCTGTTTCCACCCCTATGCTGCCTGGTCTTAGCCTGACCAAGGAGATGGGAGCCAAGTCTGAAGACGAGTCCAAACACCTCAAAGGCACTTATATCAGTGCTGTGGGCTCTCTGATGTACTTGGCTATCCAAACTCGTCCAGATATCTCCTATGCAGTGGGTGTTCTTGCACGCTTCAACAGCAATCCTGGCGAAGCCCATTACAGCGCTCTGAAGCATTTGTTCCGCTACATCAAAGGCACTCTTGATTACCGCATCACATACTCCAAATCTCCATCTCTTTACAAGTTTACCACCTACGTCGACCCTGATGAGTCGTTCTTCACATACACTGATGCTGATCATGGTGGTGATAAAGATACCATGAAAAGCACCAGTGGTTTCATTGTGATGATGGCTGGTGGACCAGTGAGCTGGAGAAGCAAACTGCAGACAACTGTGTCTCTTTCCACTACAGAGGCAGAGTACGTTGCAGGAGTTGATGCTGGCAACGAGATTGTATGGATGCGACATTTGCTTCAAGAGCTAGAGTACGGTTTGACCGGTGCATCGTCTCTTCTCATGGACAATCAGTCTGCCATTGTTGTTGCTCGGAATCCAGAGCACCATGGTCGCATGCGTCACCTTGACCTTGCGCACCATTGGCTTCGTGGACAGGTTGAAGCTGGTGTGATTGATGTAAAGTATGTTCCAACTGAGGATCAACTTGCAGATATCATGACCAAAGCACTGCCCAAGCCAGCGGTGGAACGACTTCGAGACATGATGGGATTAAGGGGGAGACAATGAGACTGCTCTCATTCAGGGGGAGTGTTGAAGTGTGGGACTTCCAGCATTCTCATTTGTCTTGTTGTGTTTCATGGACACTTAGTTTAGACATGTGAAACACCAGTATCCTGATGGATCTGATGGTTTCCATGGTGTCTGATTGTAGTATCCATCAGTATCCTGATGGACCTGATGGTTTCCATGGTGTCTGATCGTTGCTATGCCATTGTGTATATAAGTAGCCTAGTGTAGAGCCTGAGTCCCCAGTTTCTCACTGTTGACTCAGGTTAGTTGTCTTGTCTCTCTCTTCAATTCGAGTTTCTCACTGTTGACTCAGACCACTGTGCTTGCCTGATTCTAACAGAGAGGCACCATCTTGATACTATTGGGATCGTTGGCGAAGATATGGTCGACACCAAGCTCGTCCATCGCATGCAGGATCGCCTCACCACGAACTCTTCTGCTCTGGTGAAACGCTAGACGCGTGTTTGTTGGTGAACCTCAAAGACTCCAATCAACCCAACCCAACCAAATGCTGACCAGCAGCAGATAAACCAAAACCCAAACCCTAATCCTTCCTATCCAAGTCCTTCTAAGTTCAACCATCCAACATGTTCGTTCGGCGCGCGAGTTCAGGGGCTCCAACCAAAATATATGACTGTTTGCAATTCAGCTAATAACCGTACGTTCAACTTTTAACCGTTCCGTTCCGTTCTTGATTTAACTGTTCCGTTCCGTTCAAAACCACACAGCGAGAGCGAGTCCAGAAAACACAGGTGGGAAAACCTGGGCGTAGTTGTATATTTTTAATCTACTCTCAACTCACTCTTTTATACCACTAATGTTTGTACTTCAAAATAAATATCAACGCCTGCAACTCTTGGTGTGTGTCTTCTGAAACGGCACCGCGATGCACATACTCGAGGGATTTCCGTCCCAAGATGGACAACTCCTGGCGTAATTCTGCTGGTAACTCAGCAACCAGGGCTATGCACAAAAGACAACCATTGTTGAATTAATGTTTTCGCGGCATACCCTGTCCCCCATTACTACCAGGGCTGTGTTTCCGAGTCATCCCGACCCGAAACACACTTCAGGTCCCCCAGCAACACGTTCGCGCCCATTTGCGACGCGTCTCATTGTCGATCAATCGCGCGCACGTGACCGTCATTTCATCTGCCATTGTTCAACTTCAGCGGCATTGTCCCTCCTCCATTGTCCCCGTTGTATAGCAGACTCTAGGGGTGTCCCACTGTACTTGTCCTATTCATTGTTCTCCGCACAGCCCGTATCCACAGGTATGCCGTAGGTATGCCAAACATTCTGTTTTATTTTCTATTTTGTCGTGTTTGTGATGGCCGATCAAATTATCGGCATCTTGTTAGAATCAGGCAAGCACAGTGGTCTGAGTCAACAGTGAGAAACTCGAATTGAAGAGAGAGACAAGACAACTAACCTGAGTCAACAGTGAGAAACTGGGGACTCAGGCTCTACACTAGGCTACTTATATACACAATGGCATAGCAACAATCAGACACCATGGAAACCATCAGGTCCATCAGGATACTGATGGATACTACAATCAGACACCATGGAAACCATCAGATCCATCAGGATACTGGTGTTTCACATGTCTAAACTAAGTGTCCATGAAACACAACAAGACAAATGAGAATGCTGGAAGTCCCACACTTCAACACTCCCCCTGAATGAGAGCAGTCTCATTGTCTCCCCCTTAATCCCATCATGTCTCGAAGTCGTTCCACCGCTGGCTTGGGCAGTGCTTTGGTCATGATATCTGCAAGTTGATCCTCAGTCGGAACATACTTTACATCAATCACACCAGCTTCAACCTGTCCACGAAGCCAATGGTGTGCAAGGTCAAGGTGACGCATGCGACCATGGTGCTCTGGATTCCGAGCAACAACAATGGCAGACTGATTGTCCATGAGAAGAGACGATGCACCGGTCAAACCATACTCTAGCTCTTGAAGCAAATGTCGCATCCATACAATCTCCTTGCCAGCATCAACTCCTGCAACATACTCTGCCTCTGTAGTGGAAAGAGACACAGTTGTCTGCAGTTTGCTTCTCCAGCTCACTGGTCCACCAGCCATCATCACAATGAAACCACTGGTGCTTTTCATGGTGTCTTTATCACCACCATGATCAGCATCAGTGTATGTGAAGAACGACTCGTCAGGGTCGACGTAGGTGGTAAACTTGTAAGGAGAAGGAGATTCGGAGTATGTGATGCGGTAATCAAGAGTGCCTTTGATGTAGCGGAACAAATGCTTCAGAGCGCTATCACTGGTTGAACATTTCAAAATTTTCACCTTCTTTTTCAGTGAAAAATGTCGTTTATTTTTCACACATTTTTCACTGAAAAAGCAGGTGAAAATTTCAAAACATTTTCATCACTTTCTTATTTTATTTCGAATTTTTCACCTTGAATTGAGAAAGTGCTGAAAAAGTTTTAAAATTTTCACCTTCTTTTTCAGTGAAAAATGTCTGAAAAATAAACAACATTTTTCACTGAAAAAGAAGGTGAAAAAATTGAAATGCTCAACCAGTGTATAATGGGCTTCGCCAGGATTGCTGTTGAAGCGTGCAAGAACACCCACTGCATAGGAGATATCTGGACGAGTTTGGATAGCCAAGTACATCAGAGAGCCCACAGCACTGATATAAGTGCCTTTGAGGTGTTTGGACTCGTCTTCAGACTTGGCTCCCATCTCCTTGGTCAGGCTAAGACCAGGCAGCATAGGGGTGGAAACAGGCTTGCAATCAGACATTCCATACTGCTCAAGCATGTTCACAGCATATTGGCGCTGTGAAATCGCAATGTCTCCAGTCTTGGAGTTGTGCTCAACCTTGATCCCCAGAAGCCACTCTGTAGGACCAAGATCCTTGACTCTGAATGCAGAGCCAAGTTCAGCAATAACTCGGTTGATATCAGCATCATGCTTGGACGCAATGACACCGTCATCAACATAGATGGGAAGGATGATGCGAACAGCTCCATCTGAATAGACAAAGCATGAACGATCAGACTGGAGACACTTGAAACCCATTTGTTGGAGCTTCTCTCGCAGCTTCTTGTGCCATTGCCTACCAGCCTGCTTAAGTCCATAAAGCGACTTTCGCAGTTTAAGGAGCTGGCCAGGTCTGCCTTGGGGAAACCCTTCAGGTTGCGTCATATAGACGTTCTCATCAAGGTCCCCATTGAGGTAAGCAGAACTAAAGTCAATGGAACGAAGCTGGAGATCATGCTGAGCAGCAAGAGCAAAGATGGTGCGAAGAGTGGCAGGTTTGATGGTAGGGGAGAAGATTTCGTTGTAGTCAACACCAAAGCGTTGTCCACGGCCGTCTGCAACCAGTCGGGCTTTGTAGCGCTCGATGGTCCCATCAGACTTGTGTTTGATCACAAAGACCCACTGAGAGCGAACAGGCTTTGCTCCAGGACACTGCGGGCAAGTCCCATGACCGTGGGTTCATGGTGTATGAACGACACTTGCCATGGCATTTGCCACGGCGTTGCACAAACTGATCGCGTCCCTTTGTTCTTATATTACATAATATTCCCCCCAGTCTAAATATATACAACACGTCTGGATTTCCATTTCCCCTCTCTTCCCTGTGCCTCTACGCCCCCGGTTTTTTCTGGGATTACTTTATGTACTATTGGTCTATGAGTATGTAAAATAAGAAGAGGATCTGGCAAAGGGAAGATATTAAGAAACAATTGCCGGCGCGTCGAGTCAAGGCTATTTTGGGACTGTGCTCAGGTTATGAGCTCATCGCGGTTGCAGAGCTTCCAGGAAAAATTGAGATAGGCTATGTATTCAATACAACACTTCCTGCCTCTTGACATTTTTCCGCCAGTGTCGCAGTTACGAGTCATCTGCTTGAGGTCCGAGGACAGAAAAATGGGTCGGTCTTCCAGAATACGTGGTGGATGAGTGAAGCAGGAAGTAGATGAATTGTAGATGAATAGGTCCCAACAATGTCATATAAGCATGGAATAAAATCGAGTGTGAATAGAGGAAAGTGCAGTGTGGGTGTGCAGCTCGTGAGAACTCGATGAGGAAAGGAATCTGGTGTAGAGGTGCTTGGGGTTCACTGGTGATGTGCTCTCGGTGCTGTGCTCTGGTCACTGGTCATGGTGGTGGCTCGGGTGTATGGAGGATCTATTTGTCCATATGTACATACAAAACAATTGTGCGGTCCAAAAACCGATGTATCGTAAGGTACGCAGGGACATAGGATGAATAGGGAAGGCTATGAGCATTACATCCTAGTACTATAGTGCACAGGTAGTGGAGGTGTATTTGGTCGAATGTTAAAGCAGAAAAGGCTGGGATCAAATTGTCACGTACACCCCTTCTAGTCCCCTTCTACACAACTGCCCCGCCCTGGCAAAGAAATCCTAAGAGGAAGGAAGTGTTGTATTGAATACATAGCCTATCTCAATTTTTCCTGGAAGCTCTGCAACTGCGATGAGCTCATAACCTGAGCACAGTCCCAAAATAGCCTTGACTCGACGTGCCGGCAATTGTTTCTTAATATCTTCCCTTTGCCAGATCCTTTTCTCATTTTACATACTCATAGACCAATAGTACATGAAGTGATCCCAGAAAAAACCGGGGGCATAGAAGCACAGGGAAGAGAGGGGAAAGGAAATCAAGATGTGTTGTATATATTTAGACTGGGAGGAATATTATGTAATATAAGAACAAAGGGATGCAATCAATTTGTGCAACGCCGTGGCAAATGCCATGGCAAGTGTCGTTCATACGCCATGAACCCACGGTCATGGCACTTGCCCGCAGTGGGAGGTGGATCAACAACATCCCAAGTGCAGTTCTCCAGAAGAGAGTTAATCTCGGAGACTGCTGCATCCTTCCACAAATGAGCATCAGAGCGTTTCATTGCCTCATAGTAAGTGCGAGGATGACCAGACTGAACAGCTGCTTGTGCAAACTGAACAGCTGCAATGTTAGCTTGCTGAAGTGTTTCACTTGTTGGATCTCCTTCATGCGCAACAACAAGAGCACTACCTGGCTGTAATAACAACTCATCATCAGATGACTCTGAATCTGAAGGTACAGCCGGGAGAGGCTCCCTGTGTGTTTTCCACCACTCGTTAGGAGGTCTATGCTCCGTAGTTTGATTGTGGAAGCGGCGACGTGCAGCAACACCAACAGGTGAAGCTGCTGGAGTTGGTGAAGCAGGAGGCGATGGTGAAGGAGGATTTGGTTGTGGTGAAGGAGCCCTTGATTCGGGCAGGGATGGAGGGTGGGAAGGCACAGGAGATGCTGGAGGAGCAGGTGCATGAGGCTGTTTGGGTCTGTCATCCTCCTCGTTGATAACGACAACAGTGAGAGGATTAGGCAGCAAAGGCAGGCTGTGAAGTGCAGAGGGATCTATCCGAGGACATTTCCTCATCTGCTCAGCACTGCACCCAGGGAAATAGCGTTCATCAAACACAGCTCGTTCTGAGATCACCATCTTGCGCGTCACTGGGTTGTAGAATTCCCAGGCCTTGTACTCTGAGGGATAACCCACAAAGATACATTTCTCGATATGGGAGCCAGAGGCATCCCGTTTATCTTTCTGCACATGCACATAGGCAAGGCAGCCCCACACCTTGAGATGAGCCACATCTGGTTTCTGCTTGTGCCAGAGCTCATGTGGAGTAGTGTTCCCTCCAATGTGAGCAGAGGGATGCATGTTGGCCACATGAATGTATGCGCCAACAGCAAGAGCCCTGAATGAAGCAGGGAGATTTGCTTCATGCAGCATCGCAGTAGTGTGCTCATCTATGGTGCGATTAGCACGTTCTGCTGTCCCATTCTGTTGCGGTCTATTCCTGGTTGAATGGCGATGCACAATGCCCTCTGAAGCAAGGAAGTTCCTGAACTCGTTGGACATGTACTCGCCACCCTTATCGTCCTGAAATCCTTTGATCTTTTGTCCAAAGTGGTTCTCAGCATAAGCTTTGAACAACTTGAATGCATGGAACGCATGACTCTTGCGTTGCATGTGGTAACACACTTTGAAACTAGTGTGATCGTCAATGAAGGTAATACGATGCTTCCACCCCTCACGGGTGTGCTGCTTGTATTCCTTCAGATCAGAATGAATGAGATCAAGAGGATGTTCAGAACGATGACCAGTGGATGGAAAAGGACCCGCATTCAGCTTTCCTGCAAGGCAGGGTTCACAGATGGGATCTGGTTTCTGGTGTGAAGTCAACTTCACACCAGTGACCAGATTCTTGCTAAGGATGGTTTTGGTATCAGCATAAGAGTGATGGCCAAGTTGACGATGCAACAAGTTTAAATCCATAGGCAAGGTCCCAGAGGTGAACAGAGCTGAACCAGAAGAGGGGATCTCGACCTCTCTCACAAATGCCTGGTTCCTCTCATTGATATCTGCCTCAAACAAGAGTTCGTTGTTTCTGGTGAATGAAACAAGATCTCCATTAAATGTGGCACAATAGCCATGATGTTTGGTGAGGTAGGTAATAGATATCAGATTATGAGACAATTGAGGAACAAACAGGACATTGGTAAGGATAACAGGCCGAGCACTGTGTCCATGTATAAGTGGCTTCAACTCTATCTCTCCCACTAGTTCAGAATAAACAACAACTCCGTTGGCAACTTCATGGCAACCCTGTAGTAGCGGGTGTTTTTAGACGATCCTTGCGGTTCGTCATGTGGGATGTGGTTCCTGAATCCGCATTCCATCGAAAGTCAACAACAGAGAATGCAAAGTGGGAGAGCAGACTTGCGTTTGAAGCCACTTGGGACTTTACATTTGCACCATTGCCTTTGGCATTCCCCTTGTCCTTTGCAATGCTCCTGACGAGATTGTGGAACTGTTTGCATTTAAGGAAGGTATGGCCAGTTTCAGAGCATGCAGTGCAAGTGACTGCAGGTGCAAATGCCAGTGCAGCAGAGGGTGTGGGGGCACTGGATACAGTGGCCATGGCTGCTCCAGAGAGAGGATTTCTCTCAGTGGAGTCTCCTTCCTGCCCAGCGCTCTTGAACACCTGATAGTTGTTGTAGGCATTCTCGACTGCACTGGGGCTGAGGGTGTCAGTAGACGTCTCGAAAGGCGCCTTGAGAGAGTTGTAACGACCCTCATCAGGCAGGGCCATAAGCAGGACCACTGCATGGAGCTCTGCATCAGCTTGATCCAACTTGAAGTCGGCGGGTCTAGAGTCCTTCAAGGATCTCATAGCATCTGAGACACGACCAGTGAGAGACAGAAGCGACTCATCCTCCTTGAGTTTAATGGAGGTGAGTGTCCTGTAGGCATTGAAGCGAGCTCCAGCCTTCCTTGGAGCGAAAATTGTCTCCAAGGCCTCCCATAAAGCTTTTGGGTCGTCCTCATACTGCTTTACAAGTGGCTTAACACCTTGTGACAACATGGACCACAAGATGCCAGCACACTTGTCCCGTTCAAGTTCAGTGTGCCCTTGACCACCAAAAGTGGTAGTGCAATAGAAGAAGCACTCTTTAGCTTTGAGATAAGCTTTTGCATCGCTCCTCCAGTCAGAGAAGATGGACTGATTGTCCAAAACAGGCATGACGAGCGCAATGGAAGACATGATGAGGGAAACGAAGGAATGCCCAGAAATGAATGCTAGAACCACCAGAGACTGGTGGCGCCCTCAGGAGTGTGTGTGGAAAAGAAAAGGTAGGTAAGGTAACGAGCTGATTCTAATGAACACCCAGTTGTGAGGCACACAGGCCCTAATCCCAGATTCAACGGATTGACTACCGTTTGTTGTCTGGTGAACTAAAGACTACCTCACAAAGAGGGATTGTCCCAACAGTTGGTGTTCCTATCTACAAAAGGCCACACAACACTGAAAGGGCAGAAAACTGTCACAGAGTGGCAGAGAGGGCAGAGAGAGATAGCAGAGGCAGAAGAATGAATGGAATCTCAGAATGACTGACTCTGATAGACCTAGAAGCCGGGGCCCATAACCTGTTAGAATCAGGCAAGCACAGTGGTCTGAGTCAACAGTGAGAAACTCGAATTGAAGAGAGAGACAAGACAACTAACCTGAGTCAACAGTGAGAAACTGGGGACTCAGGCTCTACACTAGGCTACTTATATACACAATGGCATAGCAACGATCAGACACCATGGAAACCATCAGGTCCATCAGGATACTGATGGATACTACAATCAGACACCATGGAAACCATCAGATCCATCAGGATACTGGTGTTTCACATGTCTAAACTAAGTGTCCATGAAACACAACAAGACAAATGAGAATGCTGGAAGTCCCACACTTCAACACATCTTGCGGTACTTGGTGAAAATCGCAAATTCTCCTCCACTGGCATGTTTTCCCGTGCACAACTGTAGCTCCCCTTTCACTGGTTTCTAGTTTTTCGTTCTGTCAACGAAATTCAGTGATATTCTGGCTCGACTTTCTACCGTATCTAGCTCTCGGCAGGACTAAATCCGCTCAGTGGGAACACCTATCAGAAGCTGTCAAGCAGCGTGGTGCGACATCGGTGCAAATTATGCGCATCTGAAGGGCTCGAAAAGCGTCACTGCTGGACGTCTTTACACCAGAGAATTGTTGAAGTGTGGGACTTCCAACATTCTCATTTGTCTTGTTGTGTTTCATGGACACTTAGTTTAGACATGTGAAACACCAGTATCCTGATGGACCTGATGGTTTCCATGGTGTCTGATTGTAGTATCCATGTGCTGTGCATTGCTGCGCATTGTGACATGCACAGCCTCGAGGCTGTGCATGTCATTGTGTATATAAGTAGCCTAGTGTAGAGCCTGAGTCCCCAGTTTCCTGTTGACTCAGGTTAGTTGTCTTGTATCTCTCTTCACACTGGTTGAACATTTCAATTTTTTCACCTTCTTTTTCAGTGAAAATGTCGTTTATTTTTCACACATTTTTCACTGAAAAGAAGGTGAAAATTTTAAAACTTTTTCAGCACTTTCTCGATTCAAGGTGAAAAATTCGAAATAAAATAAGAAAGTGATGAAAATGTTTTGAAAATTTCACCTGCTTTTTCAGTGAAAATGTGTGAAAAATAAACGACATTTTTCACTGAAAAAGAAGGTGAAAAAATTGAAATGTTCAACCAGTGTCAATTAGAGTTTCCCACTGTTGACTCAGACCACTGTGCTTGCCTGATTATAATAATATGGAACAAGCTACTTGCCTGAAGTCAACAGTGAGAAACTGAGGACCCAGGTCTACACTAGCCTACTTATATATGTATTGTAACAATAGGAACAATAACAACAATAAGATCTGTATCAAGACAATAAGAACAATAAGATGTGTATCAGCACAATAAGAACAATAAGATCTAGCACAATAAGAACAATAAGATCTGTATCACTACAATAAGATCACTATCAGAAATCACTGATGGAAGTGATAGTGTGAGAATGGTACAGTCCAATCCCAGCTTCCAACAGTTTTAGCCAAATCAATATAGAACTCACCGAGATATGGACCATTCTTTCCAAGAGATCAAAAACTTCTCAAAATGGAAATTTTTCGACGCGTGCCTTGTGTACCGCAATTGGCTGTAAATCTGGTAAACTCATCCTCACAAGTTGAATTTTGTTCGCATTTATCAAGAAACGAAAAAAAAACAAAAAACACATATTTACAAGTAGGGGCCAAATCTGGTCACCTGGCCCACTATCCCGTCCTCCTCACGCTCGTATTCGACACCTCTGATCACCAATTCAAGCATCCATTCCAACACGAGGGTAAGGCAGACACCATGCCTGTTGCGCTCGGTGTGTGCCAAATTTACGAAACGGTGGGTTGGGGCATTCGCAAGCAACATTTTGACGCGTGGGAGCAGGTGGTCGTGCTGTTCCCCAGAAGTGTTGATGTCCCCGATGAGGAGCACCTTACTAGTGCTGGTGGATCCAGGGCCAGGGGGAGCGTGGATGAGAACGAAGAGGACGGCGTGGAAGTCGGAGTCTCGGAAGTCTTCCCAGGTGGTACCCACAGGCGGCGTCATCCAGATCTCGCAGTTGTTAGGGCCTGCCTTCCAGAAAGCAGCTGCAGCGCTGAAGCCTTTGAACTGACCTGATTTTGCTATGGTGCTGCCGAGTTTGGCCGCACGCGTTGCGTGGAAAAGGGGTTTTCCGTGAATCTGCAAAGCAAAATTGGTCGAGTTACCAGGCTCTCGAGGCAGAAGGAAAGAGGGAGCATACGTGGATGTCCCGCTGGAGCATTGTTGCAAAGGCACCCAGCCGCTCGAAGAAAGGCCTGGTCGTGAAGGCATGGCCGCCGATGTTGAGGATGTCGGCGCACAGGCTCGCCTCCAGATGCCTGCTCAGGGCGCGTCGAGATGGTCGGGGGCAGGCAGCGAGGAGGGTATGGGACACGAATACGGCAATTTTGATGTGCTTGCTACGGGACACAGTCAGTGGGGGTCGAGGAGCACACTGGGGAGTTGTGGCAGCATGGTCGTCGGGAGCATTGGGCAGAGAGAATTAGTTAGTTGCCTATTTTGAGAAAGCCAGATTTTGATCGCGATGACAGCAGAGGAAATAATCCCTGTGGGAGCGGTCAAAGCAGTTTCTCCCAACTCCGCTCGCAATCTGAACGTCGCTGAAAGAAGGGTTCACTATACCGGCATCAGAGGCCGATAAATCGCGAGTCCTATATATCCAGAAAGCCCCGAACAAGGGCTTTCCGGACATATAAGGATTCTTCAAAGCGGTAAATGTGGATCTCATGGGTCAGATAAGTGACATTTTTTGCACATTTATGGTGACTTGGGTTCCAGACCCTGAATATCTTTCAATAATTGCGCGCTTGGGCTGATACTATGGGAGGTATGAGCCATTCATCACAGGAACACATTGATATAGTTAGATTTGCGAAAAACCAACGGGACAGTGGTGTTTGGGAGGCAAAACGACCCAGTGGACCGAGTTTTTTAAACTGCCTCCACTATTTTGTCTAGCGCACCAGCTGTCAATGGGGCTTTGGAAAGTATTCTGGTAGTAATAGCCCCCAGAAACCTAGGAAGGGCTTGCGGAGGGGCGCCTATTGATAGTGAAAAAATGGGGAGGAACGGGACAAAACCCATGGAACAAGGAATTATTGCAAGCATCTAAACAAAGAGATTGCTAGGGGATGTTCCAGCCTGATTACGACAAAATCGGGGTGTCATCAAGATAAAATTGTTCCTTCAAATCAGTCCAACAGTATTTTCTGCAGCCTACATTTTGAAGAACATTGGGACCAGCAAAACTCTGCAGGACAATAAAATTGGCTTGGTAGGGACAGTGCAATGTTCCAGCCCCGATTCTATCCAAATCAGGGTGCATGCAAACAAATCCTTTCTCCAAATTCGTTTGACAACATTCATTTGTGCTGCCCTGCGGAGTCCACAGTGCACCAAAATGACCAGGGGCGCATGGCACAATGTTCAGATGTCAGGCAGTTGAGCTTACACTCAAAGACCGTACGAACGGAGATTGAATTTGCAAGGTAGCTATATTTTCGGCCATGTTGTTGCAAGTGAAGGCACATTCCTTCCAAGCCGCCGGACACAAAGACATCATTTACACCAGTGGGGCTCGGTGGCACTGGTGCTTTGGACAATTTTTAGCAACTATCAAAGTGTTTCTAACGACTTGGTCCATTGCACGACTCTGGCATCAGCTCGGATCTACGGAACCTGGGTAAACTGAATGATGAGGGTTGTTTTTGATGAGCATAACCTCCAAAAGGTGTTGAAAGTTAGGTTAGGAAGAAGACCTGGGTGCAGCTAACCTGTGCACCTACACAAAGTTGAAGAGTAGGTTCGGCAAGTAGTTTGTTCAGCAAATAGTCTTGACCGGAATCAATGGCCGTGAACGTGTTGTTATATCCTGAGCCAGAAGGGGATAGGAGTCCAGATGGGGTCCGGAGTCCGGAATGGTCCGGAATCCGGAATAGGTCTGGACATTGAAGAATCGGCCAATTCTCGCAACACCACAACTCAGCAGGGTGAGCGACTGTCTGGGGAGTCGGGCCAGAAGTGGATGGAAGGTGGACGGAAGGAAAGTCGAAGTATGAAAAGGACGTCCGGAGGTTTAGCATAACTCCGGAGTCAAGTCGAAGATGAAGTTGAAAGAGAAGGACTCAGTCCATGAAGGAAAACATGGAAACAACATTAATTTTCCAGCTGAAGTACTGGATGTAACTAGGAACATATATATACTAAAGTCTGTTATTGTAATCCTAAATGCGGACGAGTAATGTGACCTGAATGTAAACAATAAGTCACTTTCCAAATGGGGAAGGGGAAAAGAAGAGAAGTTCAAGACAATAAGTCAGAAGAACAGAAGTATGGATAAACAGGAAAACACTTAGTAAAGTGTTGTAGCATCAAAGGCCCGATGGTCCGAGATGATCCGAATCATTCCGAGATACTCCGGTTTACCGGAAACCGGAGTGTGACCAGAGTCGGAGTGCATGGATGTAACAGTATCCCTCTTTATGTTCCTTGCCCACAAGGAACTGAAGTCCGAGTGAATGCATCCAAAGATTGAGAGTATGATGCAATGGAGGGAAGGAAGGAGTCGGAAAGAGTGAAGGGAAACCAGAAGTGAACAGGAAAGAAATTCAAGGAACCGGAGTAAGACCGGAGGGAACGGAAATAGGAAATTGGTGGAACCAGAGGTGGAAAGTGCAACTGGAAGGACAAAGAGAAGGACAGGGAGACGGGACCGGAAAACTGGAAAGACCTGGAGGGGTCCAGAGGAAAAACCAAAGGAGAATGGTCTCGGGAGGTCCGGAGTAGCCGGAGAAATTCTGGATCGCCAAGGTGAGGAGGGCGAGTTGAACAGGCTCAACGAAAACAGAGAGCCTGAAGGAGGAGAAGAAAAAGTCGGAGTAAGAACCAGAGGAGCCGGAAAAGGAACCAGAGGAGAATGGAAGATCGGGATTTCCATAGAAGGAACAGGATCAAGGACCATAGAGACCATCCATCAAGGATTGGAAGGTGGAGAGAAATTTCTATGGCTTCACTGACAGATGGCGATAAACCGACAGATGTCGATAGTACTGTCGCTAATCCACCCCTAGGTGGACATTGCCAGCGAGCAGGTCAAAGGTTGACACTGAGGCACATGATCAAGCAAGGAGTCTGGAATAGTCCGGAATGATCCGGAGTACCGGAGGGAGAGTGTCGGAAGACGAGAGCAAGATCACATGGAAGAAAACTCGCTAGGAAGAGTTTTGTAAAGGCTCCAAAAAATACAGAGGACTGAAGAGCGCCGAAATGAAGAGTTTGGGCCCAAAATGAAGATCAGGACTGAGATGAAAATCCGGACCGGAGCCGGAAATTGATGGTGGTTCCCGGAACGGGAAGGAAAGGTGTCAGATGCAACACCGATGTAGTGAAGCATGGAAATTAGAAGTCCGGCGGGTGGAGCCCGGAAGGCAGGAGTCCGAGGCTCAGAGGATGATGTTGCCTTCAAGGTGACAAAGGCAAGTGGTGATTCGTGAAGTGAAGTCTGGACAGAACTCCGGAACGGAGTTGTAAGGTAATAGTGACTAAATACCCAAAATTGGGCTAGTCCAAAGCGAAACACAACCTAAAACCACAACAAGGTCCAAAAAAGGTCTGGAGTCAAACCGGAGGGCTCCGGAAAATCCGGAGAAGACGGTATGAAAACCGAGGATAGGCATAAAAGCCCCAGGATATCCATAGAAGGATCGGGATGGGCATATAAGCCCCGAGATATCCATAGAAGGATCAGGATCTGGTGAAGACGTCGCGAGATTTGGTGAAGACACCTGGAATTCCAGAATGACCGGAATAGGTCTGGAGCGTCCTTCCATAGCCGGAAAACCAAGACGGGATCAGACTTCATGTCTGAGGGTGTGCACACAGAATCAGAGATATCGGAGGAATGGATGGAGGTACTAGCTGCCAACCAGTCGGCTCAACGGAGCGAGGTGGTGGAGTAGTGGATATCCGTGAACCAGCAAAATCATAGAATCCGTGAGATGACGAGAATTCCAAACAAAGTTGAAACAGGGTTCAACCAAGTTCGGACGACACCAGGTGTGGAAACTCTGGAAACGGAGCGACCGGAAGGAGGTGGAAGGAGAGCCAGAAAGGGAGAAGAGTTCCAGATGGTGCCGGAAGGTCCCAGGCTATGATTCCGAAGTCGTGATGGTCGTAAAACGAAAGGATAAAGATCTGAAGAGGTCCGGAATGGATGCCCAGAAGGCCTGGGGTCCCGGAAGCGACCTCAATGCTGACTAGCAGCAACAAAAGGCATAGAAGTCGTGAAGGTCATGATGGTAAGGAATGGAAGTGCTGGAAATGGAGATACTGGAGAGGACCCAAGGAAAAGTCCAGGGATCCAAGGATCTGAGCACAGTGAGTGGAGGACTACACCGCAAGTGGGATGAGTGCCGAAAACAGACAAGCCCAGACAGGATAGCTGGAAAATACTGTTATATCCTGAGCCAGAAGGGGATAGGAGTCCGGATGGGGTCCAGAGTCTGGAATGGTCCGGAGTCCGGAATAGGTCCAGACGTTGAAGAATCAGCCAATTCTCGCAACACCACAACTCAGCAGGGTGAGCAACTGTCTGGGGAGTCGGGCCAGAAGTGGATGGAAGGTGGACCGGAAGGAAAGTCGAAGTATGAAAAGGACGTCCGGAGGTTTAGCATAACTCCGGAGTCGAGTCGAAGATGAAGTTGAAAGAGAAGGACTCAGTCCATGAAGGAAAACATGGAAACAACATTAATTTTCCAGCTGAAGTACTGGATGTAGCTAGGAACATATATATACTAAAGTCTGTTATTGTAATCCTAAATGCGGACGAGTAATGTGACCTGAACGTAAACAATAAGTCACTGTCCAAATGGGGAAGGTGTTATATCCTGAGCCAGAATGAAGATGACCAGCCCGGCGGAGCTCCGGAACCAGAAATTGATCCGGATAACCGGAACTGGACCAGAGTCAAGAAGTCGGCTTTTCTCGCAAGCACCACAGCTCAGAAGGGTGTGCGACTGTCTGGGGAGGAGCCGAAATGAGAGAAGGGCCAGAATGGCGAAGAAGAGCAACCGGTGGTCGACCGGAAGTCTGGGGGTCAACCAGAGGTGGACCGGAGATGAACTGGAAGACTGGTAATGGATCGGAGATGAACTGGAAGACCGGTAATGGACCGGAAATGAACCGGAAGACCGGTAATGGACCGGAAGGAAGATCGAATGAAGAAGAAGACATCCGAGGGTACTGAGTTTACCTCGGAGTTGAGTCGCAGATGAGACGAGAAGTTAAGACTCAGTCCATGAAGGAAAACATGGAAACAACATTAATTTTCCAGATGAAGTACTGGAAGTATCATGGTGGGAAGGATTGGTAAGTCAGGTATAAAGGACAATAAGGGATCAATGTGACCGGAGTCAGATGGTGTCGGAAGAAGTGATGGTTATGTAATCAACCATGAGAAGAGAAGTCCAAGACAATAAGTCAGAAGAACAGAAGTACGGATAAACGGGAAAACACTTAGTAAAGTGTTGTAGCGTCAAAGGCCCAATGGTCCGAGATGATCCGAATCATTCCGAGATACTCCGGTTTACCGGAAACCGGAGTGTGACCGGATTGTGACTGGAGTGTGACCGGAATCAAGATGCACAGATATAACAGAAGGGGCAGAGAAGAGAAGTTCAAGACAATAAGTCAGAAGAACAGAAGTATGGATAAACAGGAAAACACTTAGTAAAGTGTTGTAGCGTCAAAGGCCCGATGGTCCGAGATGATCCGAATCATTCCGAGATACTCCGGTTTACCGGAAACCAGAGTGTGACCGGAGTCGGAGTGCATGGATGTAACACGTGTGCAACACAGTGGTTAGCCGCTGAAGGTGCTCTTTGTTGGCGGCTTCAACTGCCCATCACACAGGATATCTGCACATCAAAGATGGATAAACACCATCAAGTGAGTGTGAGAGGGCTTACAACCCAGTCGGTTCCACATGTGTTGAAAGCAGAATCTCAGATGGTCTCAGATGGGGGCCGAAAAGGCAGATGGGGTCTCAGATGGGTCGCAGATGGGGAGGCAAAAAGCCTGGATCCATTGCATACTTGCTACATATATATGTGCCAGAACAATAGAGATGGTAAAGACAATAAGAACAATAGGAACAATGAGAACAATAAGAGGAAGATCAGTATCAACACAATAAGTAGTTGATGTGATCATCCGAACCAAACACCAGACATCAACACTCCCACCTTTGGGAGGATGGAATGACCAAAAACAGCAACAGGAAAACTCCCACCAAATCTAACAACACCTAAGTTCAAAGAGTGTACTTCATTGTCTCCTCCAAAATGTGTTCCAAAAGCTTCCCATTGGGAGCATGGGGCTGGTTACAGAAATAGCAACCACAGCTGTTTGGGAAGTTCCTGAACGCATTATATATGCATGCAGCAAGGAAGGTTGGCATGGGCAATGAGACAGTTGGATTGGTTCTCCTCCTCCAATGTAGGCTTGGAATTTCGAACAAGCAGGATGGTGTGCAGAATTGAAGGAGGTGGTGGCCAAGAAGGGTGAGGGCTGACGTGATGACAGGTGACAGACATGGTGGGAAATGTGACATGTGATGCGTGACACATGACACGAAGAGAGGCAGTGAAGTGTATCCAAGAGGTAGAGGAACAATCCACCTCAAAATGAAGGGAAAAAGGGTAGAAACAGCAAGATAAGGGTATTAGAGGGGTAGGCCAGGGCCCATAACCTGTTGAAAGCAGAATCTCAGATGGTCTCAGATGGGGGCCAAAAAGGCAGATGAGGTCTCAGATGGGTCACAGATGGGGAGACGAAAAGCCTGGATCCATTGCACACTAGCTACATATATATGTGCCAGAACAATAGAGATGGTAAAGACAATAAGAACAATAGGAACAATAAGAACAATAAGAGGAAGATCAGTATCAACACAATAAGTGGTTGATGTGATCTTCCGAACCAAACACCAGACATCAACAACATGATCATCATATTCAACAGGAGCGGAGCATTGTTGTTGCAGGATTTCAATGTACGCATAGGTGAGCATGCCGTACCGGACAGCGTTGAGCATGTTGATAAACTCTAGCTTGGAAATGAGTAGGACACAAACAGTTTCCGAAGAGATAACCTTGGTCTTGCTGTCAGAAAACTTGGGTGAGATTAAAAGTATTGGAAAGTGCCTGCTCCCAACACTTTGCTTCGAACACGTATTTGAAAATATTCATAGGGGGAGGCAATTGGAAAAAGTCTCCAGTGTAACGAGATGTGGTGAGTCAGTACCACATTCTGTTTCAAGCAAGTTGGTATGACCTGGATTCCCCCGAAGGGCTCATCGCACCCACAAACCGTGTTGCTGATCTGCGAGAGCTTGTCAAAGAGACCACCGTCTACCATAGAGACTGTGAACGGTGAGCACATATCTCACGTGAGTAGTGTTAGGCTCACTTTCATCCACAATGAGAACCTTTGTCCGCATCCATTGTGCAGCCGCTCTGGCATTCCACTTATGAAATGTTCAGCGCTTCCTTCACCCTGGCCGATTCCAGCAAAGGAGTTTAACATGATACCTTCAATGTTCGAAGCAGCCAGTCCTAATCCAGGTGCCCGGGTCATCACTCAGTGCAGCGCAGAAAGCAATCAACTTACCAGTAGAAGCGGTAATAGCGACAGTGTCGGAAATTTTGTTCGGACGTGCAGGATACTTCATCTTCAGGGACTTGATGATTTGACGAAGTAGAAGTGATTTACCGGTACCTGTGCATGAGTAAACTATGATGTGCAATGGGAGGAACATATTACTCGCCAGCACTTCCCGTGAAGAACACATTTGCTCCCCCCTCGACCACCTTGAGAATCTGTGCCTGTTCTGGGCTCAATTTCATGATCATTTCTTGAGCCTGGGCCATTTCCGTGCCTGATATGTTGATGGCCTTGATTGAGGATGATCATCAAGGAGGGGTGTAGCAGCACCATTTTTATGTGTTACCTTTCTGGTTCTCTTCCTTGGCAGCTCCGATCCGGCCTGTGTGCCTCCCGGGTGCTTAGCCCTGGGGTTGATGGCCTCCTGGATAGCCCAAAGCCATTCATTCCTGCCCCTCTGCTTCGCATCGATGGTGTTTTGCATATTTTCAGATGGCTTCTCTCTATTTCTATAAAGAGGTTCTACCGGGGGTTGGTGGGGATTAAGGGACACCGCAGTCAGGCCAGCACAGTCACTGGTCTCGAGGGGTAAAGGAGGGATTAGCAACAGGCGGCCAGGTAGTCTTCGAGGCATAGTCATGACAATACGTTGGTAGTGGTGGTCACAGTGACCATCACTGTGACAAAGTTCCGTATTATGCGCAGACTGGCAAAGCCGGTCCATGTCACCGGACTTCATCAGCCAAAGTGCAGTTGTCCACTGAACTGAACTCTGCGGCCATGTCCGCCGACCTCCACTGAACCCCGCACCCATGTCCACCAACATCAGTGAAACTCAGTGGACAGGGGACATTTGTCCAGTGGTGTCCACTGAATGTACCTTTGACAATAACCGTGTAAACACTTTTCACATTTGCTATCAATGTACATTGTAGTTTATCGAACATGATCAAAATGTCCACTGAAAGCCGCTGGACACCCAGGCAAAGCACACTGTATTTCGCCGGTTATCCTAGGAAAAGCCGGTGGAATCCGATGGAAATCCACACCATGTACACTGTACGCCAGCGGAAGTCAGTGAAAACACACACTATGAACACTGTACTCCACTGAAAAACTCGCACATATTGGTGCCACTCCACTGGATTTTTCCTCGATGTACACCGGATGTCACTGGATCTTCGCTCAATGTGCACCAGATGTCACTGGACTCCGCTGGATGTACAATGACTTCCATTGGATACCATAGCAAAATTTCATTGAGAGAAAATTTAATCAGTACTATCAACCATATCCCAAAACTCTTCAGTGAGACCTTCATTTTTCTTCTCTGCCCTTCTATCCACCAGCTCTGTATAAAGCAGCATTAAGACGTGGACCACAAAATCATAATTAATGTTGGACATTTGTTGCAGTTGAGCCTCATAGCCATTCAGCAAAGCATTGAGCTACTTGGCAGTTTCTGTGTTGAATTCACAAGTCGTGTGAGTGCGACCATTATTGTCAACAGTAACAGAAATCAAGTCCGGTTGAGAGCCATTGGTTGGTGCAGGATTGCAGCAGATGCGGCATACTGTAAGTACTTATAGGGAGGCAACCACCCAAGTTGCCGTGACATGCAAAATAGATTTGGGCAACGCAATGTTAAGTGCTGAGCCGAGAGGATCGGAATTGCCGAGAAAGTCGAAAGGAAATTGTCGGAGTTAGTCACGGAGTTCCGAAGGGTCAGAAGGTCGTTCTCGCAAGCACTACAAACAAGAGTGTGCAACTACCCGGCTTGCGACAAAGGAGAGTCAAGTCCAGAGATAAGAACGGGAGGACGAGTGAGGATGCAGGAGGGCCGGAGGAGGCACGGAATATCCGATAGGTCGGAGTCCGATTCAGGTTGCGTTGGGAAGGGAGAACGCAATAACGTATATAATTATCAAACTGAAGAACAGAGGCTAAACTACTTAGCTTAAATACTAGTAAGCTAATTGTTTAGTGAAGTACAATAAGGTGTGAAAGATTAGTAAGTATTAGTCCGTGGACAATAAGTTGTCAAGACAATCCTGTGAAGGATTCGTAAGTATAAGTCCGTGGACAATAAGTCGTCAAGACATCTTGTGAACGATGAGTAAGTATTAGTCCGTGGACAATAAGTGGATGCCGAATAAACTCCGAGAGTGAAGTAAGGGAATATGAGTAAAAGGAATTCACTTGGTAATCCCTCATCGCGTAATGTCCCGTGCGATGAATAGAAGTCCCCCTCAGAAATTCCGAAGGAAGTCCGATCAGAGCTCCGAGGAACTCTGAGATGCACGGATATAACAGTATCCCCCTCTCAAGGCCAATTGCCCTCAAGAGGCTTGGAACTTTTCCGGGACATCACGAGATGTCACGTGCTCGACCCAGAATATGTATATAGGAAACTCCGAGCGGTGAAAATTTTCAATTTTCACCCCTTCGGAATTGCCATCTCCGATGTCTCAAACCAGCGGCAGCAACCACGTGATCAGTGAGTCCTTCGGCATATCCGAGTTTCTCCGAGCTGATCAATCATAGAATGCAAAAAATGCATGAAACACAACCTCCCGTGCGATCGGCCAGCTGGGCCTCGCAGAGTATCATGCGTCCAGTGTGCAACACAGAAGGTCCAATGTGACCTTGGAGAGCGGATTCGGGCGGCCACGGAAGTCCCGAGGGTGTCCGAGCCAACGGACACCAAGGTCGACGAACTCGACGAGGACGTTGAACAGCTATACCAGCTGTTCAAAAATTTCACCACGACGGCGAATGAAGACGTCGAAAGGGGTCGGGAGTTCCGAAAGGCGGTCATGGAGGAGAACACGGAGTTGAGAAGGCAGGTGCGGATATTAGAGAAGCAGAACGAGCTTCTCATAGGGTGGATTTCGGCGTTCGACCCGAGCATGGAGCTCGAGGTCTCGGAGTCAGAAGAGGAAGAGTCGGAAAAGCCGAAGGAAAAATCGACTAAGTCGAAAGGCAAGCGGAGGAGGGTTGAGTAAGGAGGAAAAAAAAGCCAAAAAGTACATAGATGTAAAATAGTATCGCTTGTAATTTTGAAAGTTTTTTGTGACGATCTGAACATTCGGAATTGCCGAAGGAAGTCCGAATTAATAATCAGGACCTGGCTTTCCGGGATAACATTTATGAAAGCTTTCGACAAGTTCATCTGCATGAACGTCGTCAGCTCCCATCTAGGAGAACTGTTCATCGGTTTCTTCATAACCAAGCCATTCGACCAAGTATCGGAGTTTCACTCGTTATCTCCGATCGAGCTTCGAGTCAACAATTTCTTTGATCTCGAAGTGCTCATCTCCGTCCACCACTTCAACTGCACCTGGAGGTTCCTCGATGCGACTGGGGAAAGGGTTCGGAGTGTGCGGTTCAAGTTGAGAAACATGAAAGACCGGATGAATGCCTCAGAGTTGCTTCGGAAGCCGAAGTGTAAAAGAATTGGAACTAGGATGGGCGATAATTTCGTAGGGACCTAGAGTCTGCTCGGAAAACTTCGGAGTTGGTCGGGATGTCCGAATGTGTTTTGCAGAAACAAAGACTTGATCACCGATTTTGAATTCTGGTGAAGGGTTTCGACGAGTATCAGCAGTGGCCTTGTATCTCTTCTGAGCATCCGTAATTTGCTCTCGGAGAAACTCGTGAAGTCCGTGAAGGTCGACAGCGAAATCCTTAGCGTAAGTGTTGGCCACATCACGTTCCGGATGAATAGTTAAGGAAGGATGATATCCCTTGTTCGCGAAAAATGGTGTAACTCCGGTAGAAGCATTCGGAGCATTGTTGTAAGTGAACTCGGCCAGAGGAAGAAGACGATCCCAGTCGTCTTGTTGATAGGAAGTGTACATGCGAATATATTGCTCCAAAGTCTGGTTGGCACGTTCAGTTTGTCCGTCGGCCTCCGGGTGATACCCCGAAGTGAAATGCAATTCCATGCTCAAGAGTTGACCCAAGGACCGAAGGAACGCAGAAACGAATTCGGATCCCCGATCCGAAGTGACGTGCGAAGGGACTCCATGCTTAGAAAAGACATGAATAAGGAAAAGCCGAGCGAGGTCCGAAGAGGTTATTTTTGTGTCGCAAGGAATAAAAATTCCTTGTTTTGAAGCACGATCTATGATGACTAGAATGCTGTTGTAACCGTTGGAATTCGGAAGTTCCTCGATGAAGTCCATGGAGATAGAATGCCAAGGGTGAAGTGGAACAGGTAAGGGCTGGAGTAACCCATAAGGTTTGTGTCAAGGCCGCTTGTTGCGCTTGCACAAGACACAAGATTGGCAATACGTTCGGACAAAGGTTCGGACCTCTGGCCAAGTATATTCGCGTCGAACGAGCTGAAGAGTGTGGTTCTGACCGAAACTAGGATGTGATCATGACAGTGTTGAAGAACCCGAACTCGGAGTTCCTCGGAATTTCCGGTAAGGAGAGGAACATAGATGCGCTCGTCATGGCGAAGTAGGCCAGTGTCGTCAATAGTCCAACGAGGGGAGTTGCCAGAAGTTGCCGCGGTAATTCCGAGTAAGGCCGAAGGGTCATCTTGGAGGTGGCTTCGGATGTCCGAATGAAGCTTGTCTATATCCATAACAACCATAGCTTGAAGACAAATGTCCTCGAGATAAGTGGCCCGAAGCGACACTGAAAGCTGATCTTGAGTGAAAACAGGACGAAAATTGTGAGGGTTGACTTGGCCATAGTCCTTATCCCCTCTTTAGGGTAGACGTCCCATCGTCTAGTTAAGGCGTCGGTTTTCCGCCGAGCCTGCCTGGGCGGAAACGAATAACCATATCGAAACGGCAAAGGTACTCGGACCACCGAACTTGTCGACGAGTAAGCACTTTAGTAGTGGCAAAGTACTCCAAGTTCTTGTGATCAGTAACGACGTCCACCGGAGTTGCCGAGCCTTCAAGGTAATGTCGCCAATGCTTAAAGGCGTCAAAAATCGCAAGTAGCTCTTTATCGTGGATGTCGTAGTTGACTTCGGAAGGTCCGAGTGTGCGGCTTCGGAATGCCACAGGATGAATGTCACCATCGTCGCCAATAATTGAAAGAATAGCGGCGATAGCATAGTCAGAGGCGTCTGCTTCCACTGTAATTTGACGATCAGGAACCCAATGGTGAAGTATTGGAGCTTCTGAGAAAGCAGTCTTCAGACCGTCAAAGGCTGATTGACAGTTTTCGGACCAGTTCCATTTCACGCTAGATCGGGTAAGCCGAGTAAGTGGGATAGTAATATCCGAATAGTTCCAGATAAAACACCGATAGAAATTGCAAAAGCCTAGGAAGGATTGAACATCCTTCACTTTTCGAGGAGTAGGCCATTGAGCAACTGCAGCGATTTTTTCGGGGGCCATTCGGAAGCCGTCGGGGGAGAGAATATATCCAAGGTATTCACAAGTGGTGACGCTGAATTCGCATTTCACAAGTTTGCAAAAAAGTCCAGCTTCTCGGACATGCTCGGTATGTTTCGACTCATCTTCGGAGTATACGAGGATGTCATCCAAGTAGACTATGACGCAGACGTCAAGGAGGTCCGAGAAGATGGTATTGAGAAAGCGTTGAAATGCCGCAGGGGCATTAGTGAGGCCTTCAGGAACCACTCTCCAGTCATAAGACCCATAGCGAGTACGAAAAGCAGTTTTGGGCTCGTCACCTTCTTTAATTCGGAGAAGGTGATAAGCATGTCGGAGATCGAGTTTTGTATAGATGCGAGCCTTGCTCGGAGCATCTAGCAAGTCCGAAATTAATGGAAGCGGATATCGGTCTTTCTTAGTGATTCGGTTAAGACCACGGTAGTCGACGCAGAGCCGAAGAGAGCCATCTTTTTTCTTCGCGAAAAGTATCGGAGCTCCATGAGTCGATTTTGAGGGATAGATGAAGTTGGCCTTTAAATTCTTATCGATGAATTCTCGGAGTGCCGATAGTTCAGCTTGCGATAGAGAATATATGTGACCAATAGGTGGTATTTCACCCTCCTCGGTGTCAATTCGGAGGTTGTATTCGCGATGTGGAGGTAAATTGTAGGCTTCGGACTCTGAGAAAACGTCGGCAAAGTCTTGATACTCAGTCGGAATATCCGAAAGATCTCCGTCCAAGGAAGTTGAATGACCAGATATGTCGCTTCTAGGACAAGTGCCAAGTGTATATTGAGTGGTACCTTTCTGCCCACGACGTCGGAGATTCCGAGATGGGCTTCGGAGTCGGAGTTTCCGAAGGTCCTTCCGAAGAGGAATTAACCGGAACAGAATTAGACTGTGTAGTCTGAGGAGTCGACATTGATACCCCGGTGGTGTCGGAGGAACGGAAAGATATTAGGCCTGCTGACCAGTCAATCAACGGATTGAAGCGGTGGAGCCAGTTGAATCCAAGAACCAGGTCACTAGGGGCATCCAGATGGGTGACGTAGAATTCCAATATTTGGACGTCTTCAGTAGGGAATAGGATTGGAAGGCGGATTTGCCGATTAATTATGGAGGAGGTGCCGTCGAGGTATCGGAGCCTTATCGGAGGTATCGAGTAAGGAACAAAACCATTCATTTCACAAATATTAGGAGATATGAAACAATGTGAAGATCCGGAATCGACAAGAGTCCGAAGGCGGATAATGAACCTCGCAGCGAGGGATGAAGGAATCGTAAATTTTGTAGTTGCATAAGCTTCGGAGTTTCCGAAGGAATCTCCGAGCGAGTCTGAAGGTGTGGCATAAAGGTCGAGGTATAAGGCATTAGATGAAAGAGAGGACGCGTTGAGGAAGACCTCGGGAAGCACAGTAGAGTCAACACAGCTCTGATCGTGCGCGGAGGTTTCAGAGCTGCTGACTATTTTTTTGACTCCGTGGTAGCAGTGTCGGAGTTCTTCGGAGTTTCCACTTTAGAGGCCCTGCCTGCGGCGTTGGGTCTCTTTTTGTTACACTCCGCAGTGGAGTGACCGCTGCCTCCGCAATACATGCAGAGGTTGAACTTCTTGCGACGCTCCCTCTCAGTATCCTTGAGCTGTCCACTCTTATCCAGTTTGTCGGAATAAGGCTTCGGAGTTCTCGGAGTTCCCGAAGACTGCGAAGCGATGGGAGTGGAAGAATGCTGAGGTTTAAATGCTTTCTTCGGATTACCACCCTTCTGGTTGGAAGAGGCGGAAGTCGAAGAAGACTCGGGATTTCCGTGAGTACCGGTCTGCTCGCGTTTCTTCTCAGATTCTCGCTTCCAATAGCGAGTATCAACCCGTTGAGCCGCAGCCCGGAGTCCGATAAGAGTATTCGGATACTCCATATTGACAAGGGGATCCTTAATCCTCCTTGGCAATCCTTCATAGTATTGGAAACGAAGGGCAGTCATTCCCCAACCAGTATAAGCTGAAAGCTTATTGAATTCGATGGTGTAAGTGGTGACACGGTCCGTGGATTTCATTCGGAGATTCCGAAGCTGGTCCTCGGCATCTCCGACAGGATCGTGCGGCCCAAAGTTGTCCTGCAGCTCTTGAAGGAACTGAGGAAAATTGCTGTCCCAAGCTGGTACAGTGTTTGGGTCGGGATCGAAGAGCTGGGGTTCAAACCAATCTAGGGCGGTGCCTCGGAGATACGACATAAGATAAATGATTTTGTCATCGTCCGTGGTGAAGTCCTGGTCACGTTCAGCAAAGTGCAGATAGCACTGAGCGAGGAATGGTCGGAGTTTCTGAGGATCAGAACCATCGAAAGTATCGGGGTTCCGAAGGTTAGAGCGAGAGCTCTTAGATCCAGACTGTGGACCTTTCAAACTCCGAAGTACCTCCGTGAGATCTCCGATATTGGCCAGAATTTGTCGGCCAAATCTTGTCTCCTCATCAATAACTTCCTCTTCTTCGATAGGTGGTTCCGGTTCATCGGTTTCTTCAGCTATCGGATCTTCCGAAGGAGGAAGCGGAGTTGTGAATGGATTAGGAGCACGACGCGGAGCCTCTGATGGTACTCCTCCAACTGGGTAAGAAGCTGGACGTGGATTCATGGTGGGGTAAGGAATGGGCTGGAAAGTCAGAGGGATTTCTGACGATCGAGCGGCAATGGGAGTAATAGGAATATTGGAAAGAAGTCGGGATTGCCGGCGGTCACGATCAACACGCCATTGGAGAAGATTATTGCCAGCAAGAGATTGGGATGCGCCAGGCGTGCCCGGCACGATGGATGCTGGATTGTAGGGGTTAAACTGATCAGCCATGCAAGCCCAGATAGTTGAGTTTGATAATACTGTTAAGTGCTGAGCCGAGGGGATCGGAATTGCCGAGAAAGTCCGAAGGAAATATGTCGGAGTTCGTCACGGAGTTCCGAAGGGTCAGAAGGTCATTCTCACAAGCACTACAAACAAGAGTGTGCGACTACCCGGCTTGCGACCAAGGAGAGACAAGTCCAGAGATAATAACGGGAGGACGAGTAAGGATGCAGGAGGGCCGGAGGAGGCACGGAATATCCGATAGGTCGGAGTCCGACTCAGGTTGCGTTGGGAAGGGAGAACACAATAACGTATACAATTATCAAACTGAAGAACAGAGGCTAAACTACTTAGCTTAAATACTAGTAAGCTAATTGTTTAGTGAAGTACAATAAGGTGTGAAAGATTAGTAAGTATTAGTCCGTGGACAATAAGTCGTCAAGACAATCCTGTGAAGGATTCGTAAGTATAAGTCCGTGGACAATAAGTCGTTAAGACATCTTGTGAACGATGAGTAAGTATTTCTCCATGGACAATAAGTGGATGTCCGGATAATCTCCGAGAGTGAAGTAAAGGATTATGAGTAAAAGGAATCCGCTTGGTAATTCCTCATCACGTAATGTCCCTTGCGATGGATAGAAGTCCCCCTCGGAAATTCCGAAGGAAGTCTGATCGGAGCTCCGAGGTACTCCGAGATGCACGGATATAACAGATCACGAAAAAGGATACCTATCCACTTCCACTTATCACCGACCTCCTTGATGCTCCTGGAAAAGCACGAATTTACACCAAACTCGATCTCCAGCATGCCTATCATCTTCTGCAGATTGCTCCGGGCGATGAGCCCAAAACAGCTTTCTGTACTCGCTATGGCTCGTACGACTTCCGGGTTGTTCCAGAAGGACTTACAAATGCTCTGGCTGCCTTCCAGCGATTTTTGAACACTATTTTTGCTGATCTGCTGGACATTTACGTCGTCGTTTACTTGGATGATATCCTCATCTACTCCGACGACCCTTCCCAACATACTGTTACATAACATGCCCAGGAGCTAGCATTGTTACCAACTGAGCCAAAAGGCCACTATGACAGGTTAATCTGTCATAGGCTTCCCGGACTATATATGCATGAGTACACACATTTCGCATGCATGTAACACATACTAGTCATGTCCGGGAAGTTTTACGATGTCTGCGGAATGCAGGACTCTATTGCAAACTTCCAAAATGCGAGTTCAGCGTAACTACTTGCGAGTATCTCAGATTCATCCTGTCTCTGGAAGGTTTCCGGATGTCTCCGGAGAAGGTCTCAGCTATCACGGATTGGCCTACTCCCCGCAAAGTCAAGGATATTCAATCCTTCCTTGGTTTTTACAATTTCTATCGGTGTTTTATATGGAATTATGCTTCCATCACGATTCCGCTCACCCGGCTCACCCGGTCGAACATCTGATGGAATTGGTCAGAAGATTGTCAACTATCTTTCGACACACTAAAACACGCCTATATGGAGGCTCCGGTCTTGCACATTGGATTCCGGGTCGTCAAGTAACCGTTGAATCTGATGCCTCTGATTATGTGATCGCAGCCATTCTCTCAATTCAAGGAGATGATGGTGATATCACCCGGTTGTGTTCCGGTCCGGACTCTTGGTCCGGCGGAGCTCAACTACGACACGCACGACAAGGAACTCCTCGCTATTTTCGATGCCTTCACCATTTGGCGACATTATCTCGAGGGATCAACTTTCCGGTCGATGTTGTCATGGACCACAAGAACTTGGAGTACTTTGCGACGACGAAGATTCTTACTCACCGCCAAGTCCGGTGGTCCGAGTACCTTTGCCATTTCAACATGGTAATCCGGTTCCGCCCGGAAAGCTCGGAGGTAAACCGGATGCATTGACTAGATGATGGGATGTCTACCCTAAAGAGGGGGATAGGGCTTATGGCCAGCTTAATCCGCAAAACCTTCGCCCAATTTTTACCCAAGATCAACTCTGTGCATCTCTCCCGCTACCTTTCTCGAGGAAATGTTCTTCGAGCTACCGTTGTTATGGATCTTGAGAAGCTTTACTCAGATATCCGCAACCATCTCAACGATGATCCTGCCGCTGTTTCCGGTATTAACACTGCGAACTCCGGTAACACTTCCCGCTGGACTCTTGATCCTTCCGGTCTCTCCGGCTCGATGAGCACATTTATGTGCCTCTGGTCTCCAGACTTCCGGAGTTGCGACTACGTGTTCTACAGTACTTGCATGACCATGTTCTCTCCGGTCACTTTGGTCAGAATCGCACTCTAGCTCTCATCCCTGAGAATATACCTGGCCGGAATGCCGGAACTTCATCCGGGACTATTGTCGATCTTGCATTCTTTGCCAGCGCAACAAAAAGCCTAGGCACTGTCCTTATGGATTGCTTAAGCCTCTTCCGGTTCCCATCAGGCCATGGGATTCCATTTCTATCGACTTCATTGAACAATTACCGGTTTCCGGCGAGTACAACACTATTCTTGTCATAGTTGACCGTGCTTCTAAGCAGGTTATTCTCGTGCCTTGTGACACTCATATCGACTCTCCAGAACTTGCCCGGCTTTTCCTTATTCACAGTTTCTCGAAGCACGGTGTTCCTTCCCATGTCACTTGTGACCGGGGCTCCGAATTTGTTTCATCTTTCTTCCGGTCCTTGGACGAACTCCTCTCTATGGAGCTGCACTATACTTCCGGTTATCATCCAGAAGCAGACGGACAAATGGAACGCATGAACCAGACTGTGGAACAATATATCGAATGTATACCTCGTACCAGCAGGACGACTGGCACGAACTACTTCCCCTAGCTGAATTCGCTTTGAACAACTCTCCGAATGCTTCTACCAGAATATCTCCGTTCTTTGCGAATAAAGGCTATAATCCGGCTATCAATATCCACCCGGAACGCGATGTCGCGAACATGTATGCCAAAGACTATGTTGTCGATCTCCAGGACCTTCATCAGTACCTCGGGAGCAAATCACTTTCGCTCAGCAGCGATATAAAGAAACTGCTGACCGGAAACGTATTCCGGATCCCCGGTTACAGATCGGTGACCAAGCATTTATCACAACAAAGTATATCCGGACAAAACGGCCCACTCCGAAATTCTCGGAAACTCACCTTGGGCCTTACGAAGTCATTGGTAAACCCAGTGCGGCTTCCTATACCATCCGTCTCCCAAAAAGTCTTTCACAAGTTCATCTGGTCTTCCATATATCTCAACTCGAGCCCCATTTTCTGAACCCATTTACCGGTCGCGAGGAACCACCTCCGCTCCGGTAGAAATCATTGACGGTGAAGAACACTATGAGATCAAACAAATCGTTGACTCTAAGATCGATCGCCGTTTCCGGTTGCCCCAGACCCAACTCCGGTACTTGGTTGAATGGCAGGGCTACGAAAACACCGACGAACAGTTTAGTTGGGTTAGTGCAGATGACGTTGATGCCGATGAACATATCGACAATTTCATCGTCGTTTTCCTAATAAGCCTGGACCAAACCCTTGAAATCCTTTTCCTTCTTACTCTCCTGGTATTTCCGGTTATTCCAGTCGACTCCGGACTCTCTTAGCATTCAAGAAAACAAGAAAGAAAATAATTCAGAAAAAACTTTTATATTACAAATGTTTAGTTGCCCTCTGATTCCCTCCTCCACCTGAATTGGAGGCAGGGACTCGTTTTCTTATTCGATCTCCCAAAAATCTTCATCGTCTCGGGTTCCTCTTCTGCGACTCTCTTCTTCTTCATCCTCGGTCCGGAAACCTTCCGCCACTCCGGACTGGACGGATCTGCACCTCCTCCTCTTCTACCTTCGTTTCCAGTTCCGGCTCCGGTCCCCTCTCTTCTTCCTCCCTTTCTTCATCGGGATCCATTGACTCCCCGTCCTCCTCAATCTCTGGATGATTTCCATCATCCATTCTGGAGCGCCATCCGGAAGTAATCCGGGATAGCCATTTCACCAGTCCGGTTAAAACCAAGTTCACCCAGTGGTGAGGACTCGGTGTTTCTCCCGGGATGCCTCGACTGCATCGAGACAACGTTGAAGTCGCTCAGCAGGACCCGCATGTCGTCAATGTGAGTCCTGGGACCCATTTCCCCGATCCTGCCGGTAGGCCCAGGGCTACTCTCTGGTTCCGGTGTCGACTCCACATATCAAGGACAGGGGCGGCACGCAGTGACCTTTGTTCCGGTCTTCCTCGTTCCCTGTGCTTTCGCTAATTCATGCTGGTTGACGTGCTTCGATGGTCCAACGAGGGAGCATTTGATTTTCTTCGCCTTGCATCGGTTGCAGGCGGTGGTGGTGGTGCGGGAGCCGCCCTCGACTACGCAGATCTCAGCAACCTTCTGCATTGGTCTGCAAGGCAAAGAAGATCAAATGCCCTCGTCGGACCATCAAAGCGGTCAACCAGCGCGAGTTAGCGAAGACATGGGAAGGAAGATCACGGAACAAGTTCAGTAGGTCACGTGCGCCGCACGCCTCGTTATGTGGAGTCGACACCGGAGCCGGGATAGCCAGGCTACGGAAGGGGGAATGGGTCCAGGATCGCATTGCAATGCGCACTCTGAGGACAGGTTAGTATCCGGTCAATTCTGGTCACTGAGATGCACCTTGGCCTGGGTCCTTCTCCCGGTCACTATCTGACTCGTTGTTGGGGCCCCCATCCCCAACCGACTCCTCTCCAGTTTCCTCCTCCTCATCCTCCGAGTCCTCCTGGTCCATCCCCTCCAACTCCTGGCGGATCCAGGCCTCCCTCATCTCCATCTCCAACCGAGTCGCTGCAGCCTCCTCCAAATCGACCCGGAGGTGCTCCAGGCGCTCCTGTGCCCTTTGCTCTCTCCTCTGCCACTTTTGCTGGTGCCGGTCGTCTTGAGTTCTCCGGACGTCGCTCTTCTCTTGCCCTTCAGTTGCCGTCGGATCCTTCCTGGTTGCGGTCACCGCCGTTGGGGTTGTATCTGGGAGCGTAAGGGGGCATTTGAGTATAGTGGTGGTGGTGGGCAGAAGAAAGAAGTTATGAGTCACGCCACGACTGCGGTTGTGCAATATCAACAGCATGTGACCTTCCAGAACCTTTCCGGTTTTGGAAGACTTCATTCCATCCATTTCCAGAATATTATTCTTTGGACGCCACAATTCCATCTCTGTTCCTTGAGGGCAAGGAACGCAAGAGGGGAATACTGTTATATCCATGCTTTCCCAGTACTTTTCGTGGCTGTTATTGGACAAAATGTACACCTCCATAGGTTGTTTTTCAGATCTTCCTGCCGATTTGCCCCATCCCCCGCGATGGGAGGATCGGCCCAGATGACAACAGATCCTCCCCGATCCTGCCATATCTGCTCTTGCTGGCCCAGATTGTCCCTGATCTGCCCTTCAAATCTTCCCTGAACCTCTATCAAAGTAACTATGTATTGTAGATAAATTAAAACCCCGCCGAAACTTCTGAGTCAAAAAAACAGACAGCAGCTCAGATACCTCAGCATCCGTCCGAGTTGTGTTGACTCTGGGGTGCTTCCTGAGGTTTGTCTCAACGCTTCCACTCTTTCCCCTAATGTCCTTTATGTCGACCTTCATGTCTCTATTTTCTGGTCGGACTATACCCATTCCGGTCCAGAAGAATATTCAACCATATCTCCTTCCATACTGTCACAGATTGCGTTGGGATTCAACTCCTGCTTGCAGACTCTTTGTTATATACCGAGCCGAAGGAAGGACTAGATGAGAGACTCCAGAGCTGGAACCAGGAACCGGAGGATCGGAACTTCCGGAAAGTATATGGGGAAATAACGCAAGCACCACAGGATAGTAGGATGTGCATACTACCGAGGCCAGTGAAGGAAGGAAGACCGGGGAATTAACCAGAGGACGACTCAGTGCAAAGCGGAGAGCAAAGCAACGTTAATTATCAAACTGAAGTACATGGCATATGTAAGGGGCTTATATAGCTAAGTCCTAATTGTAATACTAAAAAGGGTTAAGTCAGGTGACCTGTCGGACATAACAATAATACGAGTCCCAAAGAGGATGGAGAAGTGATGTCGGAGAATTTGACAATAAGAACATGGATTATAAAGACGGATAATCGGGAAACGCTCAGTAATTCTTCATTGCGTAAAAACCCAATGATCCGACTAGGTCCGAAGATATTCCGTCCGGTTCCAGGCTCCAGTACTGGACATGGACTGGAAAGTCAAGGAGGTCTGAGACTAGAAAACACTGTATGGGTTATAAACCCTGAAAAATGTATGGATTATGGAGTACCACCATGTTATAGGATTTAACTGGGAACCGAGGTGTGGACCCAAAAAGGTATGGGTTTGAGCAGATTATGGGTTATCACAGCTATGGGTTAAGACAGAGTCGACTGTAGTACATAGGTATTTCCACATATCGCCTAGATCTCCGGCTCGTCGTCCTCGTCGCCCGACACCTCTGCGTTCTCCTGGCCCACCTTTGCCATGAGCTGCGCGAGGTCCGCCTCGTCCGAGTCGGAGATGGCTTTGGGCTGCCGGGTGAGTTAGCATTCAATGGCGGGTGAGGGAGGATACAATGCAGAAAAGGCCATGGGGCGAATCGTTCTGGGACTGCATGCGAAGCGGGAGAAAGGCGTCCGTGCGCGTGCGCGCCTCGCTCTCGAGGCATTCGTGGGTCGGCGAGGACACCGCCCATCGGAGCTTGGGGCGTCGAGGGTAGCCCCTGGTATTGCCTTCCTTGTGGAGGGTCTTTGCCGCAGTCACCAGAGTCCCTGGGGAGCGGAAACTCGGTGCGCCCCGGCGCGCCTCCCACGCCAGACGTCCTCCACCGGCAAGGGGAACGACGTACGAGCTCGCGGCCGTGCTCTCCGTTTGGCGCGAGTACCGCCCAACTGCGAAAGGGCAAACAGAAAATGGCGCAAACGCACCTTCATCTTGACGACGCAGTTCCCGCCCTCGTCCTCGATGCTCGCCTGGATGCCTTCGATGGCGCGCTCAAGGCGCTCGACGGCGGCGTATTTGTCTGTTGCGTTCGTGCTGGGGGGAGTGTCAGCGCGTGGACGAGGGGGAATGTAGGCATGGAGGAGAAACACCAGGAAGAGAGACGAATGGGACGATGATACAAGGGGAAGCACGAGGGGGAGAACAGAGTAGTAGCGGATGTAGGGCCGCCGTGGGGACAACAGGCGGCCGACGGGAGGAGAGCAATCACCCACCTCAGAACATACAGTGGCGGCGCGACGAGCTTCGCCTTAATCGGCACCGCGTCAGTGCTGGCTTTTTCGCCCGACCTAAAGCACGAGATGAGCGCGCGATCGAAGGACGCAGAGGCGCACGCACCTCAGGGCGCGTTTTATCGCATCGATGCCGGCGGGCGTGTAACACGTCAGCTCGATGTCGGCGCGCAGCTTTATGGGCTGCGGCGTGAGGCGGCGCGCGATGGTGGCAGTGAGCAGGGCGTGCGTGGCGGCGGGGACCGGGGTGGCGAGCGTCGCGAAGACGGAGTCGGGTTCCCTGTGTGCATCGCAGTTGTATCATTTTTTGAAAAAGAGAATAGAAGCGAACGCACGTCAGCGCCAGCTTGAACGCATCGTACGGGTGGCCGTACGTGCGCCCGAGCGGCCAGCCAATAGTCTCGTACAGCATCTCGAGGCGGTCCTCCTCGCCCGCGGCGGGCGCCGGCGCCTCGTCGTGCGGCGCGGGTGCGGCGGGCGTCGCCCTCCTCCTGCGCGCGGCGCCCTTGCGGCGCACGCGCTTCTCCTTCTCGCCGGGGACCTCGCCGCCGAGCTTGCTCGCGACGTGCCTCAGGATGCTCGCGACGCTCTTGCTCTTCATGTAGCGCTCCTCGCAGCGGGTGATGTCCTCGGGCGACACGCGCCGCTTCGAGAGATCGATGTAGCCCTTCTCCTTGTCGACGCGCAGGACGACGACGACCTCGTTGCGGCCGACGCGGATGAGCTTCTGGACGGAGCGGATGCGGCGGCGGGAGAGCTCGGAGAGGAGGATCATGCCCTCGGTGCCGTCGTACTCGAGGAGCTTGACGTAGGCGCCCATCTCGGCGATCTGGCGGACCTGCACCATCACGAGCTCATCGACCTCGGGGTACTTTTGCTGGTAGTAGCGCATTGTAAGTCAAGAAAAGTCGAGGGAAATCCAAAGGAGGTCACTCGCAGTCACGCCGTCACTCCGTAACCTCCGCGCTCTCGCCGCGAAGTTGTCGGGCGACGAGGACGATGGGCTGGAGAGCTAGGACGCTGTGTCGGGAGAGCTGCGGGGGCGTACTGTGATCAGATGCATATGCACCCTCTGAGAGGGGACCTGCGTGCTTTTGAATTTTTTCGCCCGGTCAAAGCGTACATTACCGAACACCTATTTATGTATCGGGACGTACGTATGTCTCTATCGCGTACATTACATGACTTGTGTACCCTACGAGTTTGTGGACCGTCCATCCCCGCTCAGATCCAGTCGGATTGGAAGGAATACATATCGACGCGAGTGGGGTGGTACAGCATCTTACAAGTCGACTCGGCACCGCGCAGTCGAGAGGATCGTCATTGCACCATTCTCTTCCTTGACTTTCTTTTCCTTACCAGTAGCCTGAGCTGGAAAAAATAGAGATACATGGCAAAAAAGGTCGATCAAGGAAAAACGCCGTACGCGGTACGACGCGCAGCATTCAGAACATCGCATCTACGCAGAAAAGAGGTCCAGGGGGACATGACTGGCACACGATATGTGGTGAGTCATTGGAGAGCATCCGTCGCAGTGGTAGCACAGTTACAGGAGCAGAATATGCGGCCGTGGATAAGACAGGAAAAAAACGTCCGTGACGGACGCGTGGATACAAGAAAACAAGGGTGGATTCTCACTCGTACTGCCCTCGTCGTGATACACTGGGCGGCGCTGCCCGCCGCGTCGAACTCGCACGTCGCGCCTAGAAGCCCCTCCCTCTGCCGCGGCCACGCGGGGCGCCCCTCCCGCGGCCACGGTCGCCGCCGCCGCCCCTGCCGCGGCCGCGCCCCCGCATAGCGTCGAGCTCCTTTTTGCGGCCCTTGGGCTTGGGTGCGTCGTCGACGAGGAGGGTGTCGAGGGGGAGTGCGTCGGGGAGGACAAAGTAGCGGATGTTGTTGCCGCGGATGGAGAGGGCGTCGAGGGTCGCGGGGTCGCGGTTGCGGGCGGTCATTTTTACGGTTTTGAGGTGGGTGTTCATCTGCATGTCGACGCCTGGGGGTGGGGGTGAGGGGGAGAAGAAGAGTGAAAAGAGGGTGCAGACCGGTGATTGTGCCGTGTACGATGGAGCCGTTTTTGAGCTCGATTGTGACGGTCTCGTTGTTGAGCTTCATGAGGAATCTGGGGGGGAGTGAGGGGGAGAGACGGGGGATGGGGGGTAGACTGACCGAACGAGCTTCATGGTGGGCGAGGACAAGGTAACAGTTGTTTGCTTGTATTTCTGCACACGATGGACTCTCGAATGCAGGGCTTCGTTGTCGGGAATTCGTACCAGGCGCTGGATGTCATCGGCGAAGGCGCGTACGGCGTGGTGTGCTCTGCCGTGCACGTCCCCACGGCGCGCAAGGTTGCTATCAAGCGCATCACGCCGTTCGACCACTCCATGTTCTGCCTGCGCACCCTCCGCGAGATAAAGCTCCTCCGCCACTTCCACCACGAGAACATCATCGCAATCCTCGACATCCTCCGCCCCCCGTCCATCGGCCAGTTCGCAGAGGTCTATCTCGTCCAGGAGCTCATGGAGACCGACCTCCACCGTGTCATCCGCACTCAGGAGCTCAGCGACGACCACTGCCAGTATTTCATATACCAGGTGTGTGCTCTCCTACCTAGTACAACTGTCACCAACCCCGCCACAGACACTCCGCGCCCTCAAGGCCCTCCACAGCGCCGACGTCCTCCACCGCGACCTCAAGCCCTCCAACCTCCTCCTCAACGCCAACTGCGACCTCAAACTCTGCGACTTTGGCCTCGCCCGCTCCGCACGCCCCCCGCCCAACGTCGCCAACGACAGCAGTACTTTCATGACCGAATACGTCGCCACCCGGTCCGCCACAGTCCGCTTAATAATATAATACAATAATACTAATCCTCACCCCAGATGGTACCGCGCCCCCGAGGTCATGCTCACCTTCAAAGAGTACACCCGCGCCATCGACATGTGGAGCGTCGGCTGCGTCCTCGCAGAGATGCTCAGCGGGAAGCCGCTCTTTCCGGGACGCGATTGTGCGCTTCCTCTACTTCCTTCGAATATACGCTCACCTCCCCACAGACCACCACCAGCTCAGCATCATCCTCGACATTCTCGGCACGCCCTCCATCGACGACTTTTATGCGATTTCGTCCCAGCGCAGGTGAGTGTCTAAGCATGGGCTGCCGAACGTGACCAATGGCGCCACGAGCATCACCGAGGGCGTGGCGAATCCATATCTCCGCGCCGCAGGCAGTTCATCCCGCTCAGGCGAGGACCCACCTTGTGGCCCCGCATACAGCCCATTCCTAGCGAGCCACGGAACCCCAGGCAATTTACCTAGCGCCCCAGGCGAGTCTCCGGATGCCTGCGCTTCAGGCAGTTCATCTGTCCATGCCACAGGCATTCGCTTCTCCGCGCGCCAGCAGAGCAGTCCCCGCCAGCGATCTTCTGACGCGTCATCTTGCCTCGTCTCCCTGCCCCTCTTCGCCTCTTATTTTCTTTTCCCAACGCACCACTGACCAACACCCCCCAGCCGCGAATACATCCGCGCGCTCCCGTTCCGCAAGAAGAAGCCCTTCTCGCAGCTCTTCCCCAAGGCGAACCCGGACGTGCGTGCCTCTGCTCTTCCTTTTCCTTCCTTCCCTCCCTCCCTCCCTCCCTCCCTCCTTTGCCCCACTCCCCCTTCCCTTCGTCATCCGGCTCCCCACGACACACGCTGACCCACCCACAGGCCCTCGACCTCATGGAAAAGTGCCTCACGTTCAGCCCGAAGCGCCGCATCGAGGTCGGCGAGGCGCTCGCGCACCCGTATCTCCAGGTCCGTCTTCTCCACTTTCCTTCCCCTCTTTTTCCTTTTCCGTCGCCTTCCGCGCCGTGTCCTTTTCCTTTGCTTTCTCGACCACCGTTCTGCCTCCCCCCGCGATGTCGTCGTTCATACTCGCGTCGGGGAATCCTGTCCGTCCCGCGTGACGCAGTCCCTTCTCGGAAACGCAACGCACTACTTTTGGTTTTCGCGCTCAGTACGCGGAGCGGGAATCGGGGACCACGCGAATCGCAGTTGTGGACGGGCGAGCCGCTCAACTTCCCAGTGCTCAGAGCGCGCGGGGGTGTTCCTTCCTTTCAATGGTGTACTCCATTTGCACTTTCCTTTTTGGGAAGTCGTGCTATCGGCGGCATCCCCGCGCGGAGGTGCTACCTGTATCTGCGGCTTCTAAAGTGGGAGGAGGAGGAGGAGCGAATGCGTGGACGTTGATATCCGTGGGGGACCGGCGTTGCGCTCCCTCCTGTCGCTCTATCCCAGAGCTATGCGGTCACAGGTCGACCCAGATGCAGATGCAGCCCGCTCATGCGGGCGGTACCACCGTTTCTGCGCGCGAGGGCTGCCCCGTCCCCCATCTCCTCTGCTCTGGCTTCCCTTCCTTCCTTCCCTTCCCGTCCACCTTCCCCGCCCCCACACCCCTTCCCTTACTAACGTCTCTCCATCTCCCAGCCATACCACGATCCGGCGGACGAGCCGACCGCCGACCCGATCGACCCGTCGTTCTTCGACTTTGACAACGGCGACCCACTGGGGAAGGAGGATCTCAAGGGTGCGTCTCTTCTGTTGTTACTCGTACTGCTCTTGCGCTTGCGCGTACAGTGCTCTCCCCCTTCTTTCCGCCCTACAACGCTCCTACCTTACTCCGTGCCCTTCTCCTGCCCCCGTTCTGCTTCATCCGTCGTCCTCTATCCTGCGCCTCCCCTCCCTCCTTCTCCCTCATGCACTGTCCTTCTCCCCACCCTTCCCCTCTCACTGTTTCCCCCCGCTCACCCGCCCCCAGTACTCATCTACGAAGAGATCATGCGCCCCGACAACCCCGCCGCGCCGTTCGTCCTGCAGTCCCAGACCACCGACGGCGCCGCCGCGCCGTGACCCCTCCTCCAAGTTCGCCCGATCGCGAGTCGCGGGTCGCTGGTCGGTGTCGGATGCTGCGAGGACGGAGGGGGGTGTGGTGGTGCGAGGAACGAAGGAAGGCCTGCTGTTGCGGGAAGCCAAAGAACGCGAGGAGCGCGAAGACAAAGCCGGTGCGCTGCGAGGAAGAGGAGGAGAGAGGCAGCCGCACGAAGAAGGAACGAACGAACGAACGAACGGACAAAAGAAAGCCCAGAAGCCTATACCACTTGTCATCCCTATTGCGCGCGCGCATGCGCGTCGCTTGTCACCCCACTGTCCTTATCCCGAGTCGGCCCTCGAGCTCGCTTGGCTGTATTATCCACGACTCGGTCCCTCTCCGCCTCCGCGCTCGTTTCTATTTATCGCATTTGTTCTTGTACTTGTATGGTATGACCCGTATCCCTAATCAGCGCTAGCTAGCTTTTTTTTGGACGTTGGGGGATGTCAATTCGACGGCTGACTAATCTCATCTCCGACCAACTTGAATGGCAAGACCTGCATCATCGATATCTGGCAGCGTGGTGTTGCGACAACACTTTTCCCTTGACCTAGGTCTTTAGGGTGCATTTGTAAAGCTGGAACCCACTGACATGTAGCTGGAGGTGCCGCATCGGGACGCTGTACTAGTTTTAAAAAATCCCTCCCTTCTTTCGACAGATTGGCATCGGGAAATACTACGCTGCCCTGCTTTCGGTCTCAATGCTGCAGACGGCCGGGTCGCCAGTTGCTGCGCTCGGTCTCTCTACACATCGGACCCTTTCGCTCGTTCCTCGGTTCTGAAGTTGCTGCCCCCACGGTCGTCTGGATATTTTTTCCGCGCAACTTTCCACTGTGACTTCTTCGAAAAGCGACAGTGACGGAAATCCTTGGGGAATCCCCCAGTTTTGACCGAAACTAAGCAAATTTAAATGACGAAAGGTTTTCCTCCATATGTTTTCTCGTTAACTGCTTCCAGATTCTCCGCGCAGAACAACGGCGCGGGATACGGCACCATGCTGTAATAAATTATCGCCGCCAGCGTCAATTTCACGGCTCGACGGCAACCTTGGGCGTTGACGCCCATGCGTGAGTCTCCTGGAAAGCTAAATTGGCAAGTCGTGGAACACGCGGATGATAAAGCACAGCTCGAGCGCTTCCGCACTACGCCCACATATTGGATCCAATGAACGCCGAAGTCCCCACCATCTTGTACCGCGCATACGGGGAGTCCTCAGGGAGCACCTTCTCCGAGACGACCGGGTTCGTAGCCCGGGATTCGGCCTCGGACTATAAAATCGATGCGACGCAGCTTGGGAACCATCTGTGCTGGGGCTTGCGCAAGCCCACAGTGTTCGTATCCACGACGAGCAGTTACGATAATGCATCGACGATGGTAAATGCGATCCGAAAATGGTATGGGAAGCAAGAAATTGTGTATATCGCAAAGATCAGCACGCGAGGAATGTCGTCGGCGCTGCGACCATACCATATGCTTTCGTTGGCCGAGAAGCTCAGCGTGGATGTCGAGCGCAAGGCATGCAACCCTGCCGAGTATCTGTTCGTCCAACATATTCCGGTTGCCTTCGTTGCCGAGGTGTATCGAATTGGTGCGTTTGTGTCCGCTCTGCACTAGTCCAAAGATAATGGAAGGCCTGCGAAAAGACCTGCGAAATGGTCGAGAGTTTAGGATTTTGACGTACCAAGCCGTCGATAATCCCCGGGCCGTACTGAACAACGAGCCGTTTTTATGCAGCTGCGAGGAAGGCGACGATTGCGTTTGGATATCGTAGGAAAACGACAGGCGAGATGATCAATCGTCAGTAGATGAATTCTAATGCGTCGAGATATCCACATTCAGATCTGGTCCATGTAAAACAGACTCCAATTGCACATCTACTTTTCCGATTCCGCTTCTATTTGAAGTGGCTTCTTCTGCCCATCCAGAAGGGCCTCCGCTTCCTTTTTCGCCACAGCATTGGCGACACTCAGGTAGGTATCTGCAGGAAATGACGAACTCAGTAAGCTGAGAAGTGGGGGGAAATCGCACGGAACGTACTCCAGAATAAACCGACAACGCTGACGACGACGAAACGCAGGTGCGGAGGGACAAACGCAAAGTTGATTATCTGCGCTGGTACGAATACTGCCCTAAAATCTGGTTAGACGAAGATTGAGTAGAAACAACGTCCATGGCTCACCAATTGCGGAGGAGGGTAGGAATGTAGCCCTGTAAAGCGGTTACGATTGGAGCGCATAGAGTTCCAACAGTACTCACGGCGCCTATCCGGGGTACAGCTTCGTGAGGCTTGCCCTCTAGGAGGGCCATGGAGCCGAAGAATACGATGACCGCGCCTGCATAACAAACTCAGCACTGGCGCATAAATGGAGGTAGGAACGCGGACCTGGTGTCAGCACGCATTGGTCGAGCCATACCTATGAGGCGCGTTGAATAGAGAGAAGCAATAGAGGATGTCGATGAGCGTACGCGATATATTATGCCCCTCGTCGGATTTTTGAAATGTATTCTATTCAGTAGCTGATACCATTTCGTCAGTGCTGGCCCAAACATTGCGCCTGGAATATTCTCTTCAGGATCTCTAAATCACCAAACAGCGCAGGGAGTATTACCCCCGTAGAACGTCAATCTAGCCGTTCGAGCAAACTAGTCACAAAAAATAAAGCATGAGAACAAATCCAAAGATGTGGCCTGGCCGTTAAGCATACCACTGGAGACTTACATCGTGCTCCTTCCCTTTGCGCTCGACTGCCTGCTGAGCGATTACGTCTCCAGCTCCGAACAACACCGCAGCTGTTGCGCATTGCGTGAGCATTGGCCTTCGGAGCAGCATTGCACTGTCGTCGTTGCCCGCACATCGTGAGCCAGCGATACTCGACCAGCAGGAGAGCATTCGAGACCCACTTGAAGGCCCTGAACATCGAAGCCATGTCGTGGATATGTACACCGAGCCTAACTGGTTTGTTGGGCTGGAAGGTGCGAGGCGGAAATTTTGATCGGCCTGATACCGGTCTAAAAGCGGGCCGACCGATCAATCTTCGACTAACATGGGACGTGGAAGACGACAGCACCAAGGAACTACTGCACAGAAATCCTGGCATAATTCTGCCTGTGTACAGCATGAATGCTTAATTCTGAATTTTATTCTTCAGTTTTGGACCTTGACAGCAAACCGTAGTACACTGTCAGTGTGGTATTATCGTATAGTCCAGACGGACAAGAAAGAGAGGTGAGAGAGTGAGGATACTATTAACTATTGAGCCCTCTGGCTACTTTTGATGGGTATTCCATTGACTAGGCGAAAACTCTACTCATCAGAGGAGAAACTGTTCGAGCGACAAACAGTGAACTTGGGATTCCGCTCCGCCGCCTTTGTAAACATCTCCCACTCGCAACTCCAAAGCGCCAGCGGACGGAACACAACGTGTTTGACAGTGGTCAAAATGTCCGGGGAATGCTTGAAATCGAGCTCGCACTCCATTGCCTGCCACTGGTACCCATAGGTGGACCCGCCAAGCAAGGCGACACCTTGCCAGGGCGACCGCGTCATGACCGTAAGAACAACAAGACTTGGCGCCATTGGGATGATTTGAGAGCATAGGTCCTCGTAACACTGGTCCGATACGCAGACCTCTAGCTCGTGCAACTGCGGACAATATGGGAGGTCTGTAGCTGATGGAACAGGGAATTGGCCACCGGCGAAGAAGAGGCGGACAAGGTGCGGGAATGAGAGGCAGGGCAAGAAGGTGAAAGGTCGCTGGTCGACATTATGAAAGCCTATCTCGAGCTCGACCAAGGTCAAGGCTGTCATAGCAAGCAATCGAGACAGCCCTTCGCTAGCGCGCCGAGCCCGATCGAGTCGTAGTAGTTGATTTATCCGCCAGCGCGCTATGGACTTGTGTGCGTCCTGAACCTCCCAATCCATCGCGGATGGTTCTGTCGCATCGATGAGAACGGTAAGGAAGCGCACACGCCGCAAATGGGGTGGCGTCGATTCCAGAATGCCGACGAAAGCCGTCAGATCGGTGAGGCTATTAATGGTAATCGCCTGGAATTTGACGTGTCGCGAGGCGTTGCGCACATATCGCGAGACCAAGGACAGAGTTCGTCCCATAGATCCATCATCCAGACAAGTGTGCGAAAAGACATTTGCCCATATTCAACGGGCCAATCCTTTGTCCATCGAATCACTTCTTGAGTTTCGGAAGGAAAGAAGAAGAAGAGGAGACATACGTGAGCTTTCGTTATCGATAAATGGGTGCTACTGTGCACCTCGGCTGCCGCGACAACGAGCGTCAACTTACGATCTCGGGAAACGACCCAAAAGTGGAAGGGGTGAAAACTTACTGTCACTGGAGCAACTTTGTTTGCGGGCTGCTGACTCTGAGTCGGAGGACATTCAGTTCTAGGTTTCTGGGCTAATTCGTGTCGGGGGTGGAAAGGGAGGTCAACAGTTAAATACGCATCGGAGATACCTTCATTCCTTAGGCGATTCGTTGTCATTGCGAAGGCTGGAGCCTTCGAATACGTCGAATAGGAAGCCGAGACAAGACTCGGCGGAAAGCGGCACGAATCGGAAGAGTGCGCTGATCAGCGGCACGAATTTAGCCATGCGACGACGCATGCTTGGTATTTGCGTGGAATGTCTTCTGCTGGCTTGCTGCTGGCACCAAAATTCAGACACGCAAGGGAAACCGAAGAGCTTAGCACTACTGAGTGGTTCACGAGTTGACTACAGAGTCCTAGGTAGTGTCGCCCTCATGAATTAGATCTCCAACCAATGCAAAGTCTGTCGTGGCTGTATGACGGAGAGCACTTTGATTTTTTCTCTAAATGAGAACGAGTAGTCGGAGACTGTTGACCAGTGGCATGGTGGCACGGGTATCTGACACGAAACTTCGGACTGGCGGTCACCTGACTAATTTCCGAGTTTCTTCCCTTCCACTGTTGACAGTTGGCTCAACCGGCCTTCGGCGTCGACTTATCGCCTCAGGAACCTTAAACATGATATTTTCTTCCCGCGAGGCTTTGACTTGATGACTTCTCTCGTGTATATATAGTGCTGTTCCGCGGCCTTCGTTTGCCTTGAAGCTTCTGAGATTCACGGTCGAGAAAATTAGAGGCGTAGGTGATATGAAATCCGGCCTTGTGTGTCACTCGAGTCAATAGACTAATCGTTTCTCGCTACTGTTTCCCAGCACCACTCTTGTTATCGCATGGTACTTGTCTGTCCAGGCTCCGGTTCTTATCTTCCGGGCCCTGGATTCCCAGTCTAGTCTCTGTCCCGCTGTACATTAAAAGATCAGTGCCTCGAAACCTACGGCTCCTCCTATCTTGATTAAATCGAGATGGATCATGGATCTCGATTAAAGGCGTGAAATGCCTTTTTGAGCCAATTTTCCTGGGCAGTTGATCTGTTTTTCTGCCATCTTTTTTCATTGATTGAATATACAGCTTCTCTCCGGGTACTGGATTTCCCAGGAGTAACTATCCGGATGGATGTCTTTTCCACGCTGCTGCATAATTTGTGCACGAATCGCGTCTTTTTTAATCACTGTTCTTTCTTTTTATCCATGATGTCGTCCAAGTCCCACCTACGTCTTCTCGGCGAGCTTATTCTAAAATCCATTGATTCCATTGAATCCCGCCTAGCTTCCGAATTCACCGAGTTCCCGACGCTTTTTGACCCTTTCGATCCGGCCAAAAAAGTCGAGATCATCCTGCAAGAAGAGGAAATGCTGGCCGCTACCTCGCACATCGTTGCGGCTGCTTCGCAGTTGGTTGCAACCGTGAGACCACCAGCCCAGAGTGTCGTGGATAATAGTCTAGCGGTAAGCCGATTTCTCTCTTTTGTTTTTTGCCTCGCCAAGCGTCTTATCATCATGACGTAGTTCCATCTCTCTTCATGCATGCGGGCAGCTGTCGAAAGCAACATGGTGGAAATCATCAGAGAGGCCGGAACTCAGGTATGATCAACGATCCTTTCGTCTATGAGTTTTTCGAATACTGAAGATCATACCAGGGTATTCACGCAGACGATGTTGCGAAGAGAAATAAGACTGATCCCCTTAAAGTCTGTCAGTACGGTTTTTCTGTAATTCGTCGGTCATGCAGATTCATCTATTCATTACAGCGAGAATCCTCCGACTTCTCGCCAATCACCACATCTTCACGGAAATTAGCCCGGATGTGTTTTGTTCCAACCGTCTTTCATCTGTCCTTGATTCGGGGAAGTCCGTTCTCGAATTAGAGCGAAAGTAGGTGCTCGACCTATATTGATCCTGCAAATGTTTCGATAAGAATTTAGCCCAAAGGACCGGCACGTCAATACTTCTGGGATACCTGCCTTGATTCTCCTACAGTACGTGTACCTGGACTTTTTTTTTTTCCGTCAATCTATTTCCGTTTAAAGCACCGACGAGTCCTTCAAGGGCTCGGCTTACCTCACGGAAGCATTCACGGACCCCGCCACCTCCCACTCCGTGAAACCGACCGAATCGCCGTGGAACATCGCATTCGAGACCGACGCTTTTATATTCGACTGGTACGATCGCCCCGAGAATGAGCATCGCAAGACACGATTCTCCTTGGCTATGGCTGGCAGCATCAAGTTGGATCCTCCCGCCGCTATGCTCTCCGGTACGTCACAGTAAGCCATTTTTCCCCCCAGTGTATCTGAATCTTCTCAAGGATTCAAGTGGAATAGTCTCCCAGAAAATTCAGTCGTGGTTGATGTCGGTGGTGGTGTTGGATCGATGGCATTGGTTATCGCGCAGGCCGTCCCACACATTAAACTGGTAGTGCAAGATCGGGCTTCGGTAATCGATGATGCGAAATAGTCAGTTCTTTCTCATGACTCTCGGGGCCTGAAAGATGACCGCGATACCTAGTATTGGGCCAGCGCTTCACCCGATTTTCTGACAAGTGCCCGAGTTGAGCTCCGAGGTAGGTTCCTTCCCAAATTCATCTTTCACCATCCTCATACAACCCACCGAGTCCACGATTTTTTCAGGCTCAGCCGATCAAGAATGCCGCAGCTTTCCTGTTGCGTTGGATTTTGCATGACTGGGCGGATCCACTCGCAATTCATATCCTCAAACATCTCCGTGACGCTGCTACGCCAGAGACCAAACTGGTTACCGTCGACACCATCGTTCCATACACTTGCTGCGATACCAGCGTTACCGAATCCATTCCGGGTGCCGTAATCCCCCCTGCCCCCGCTCCCCTTCTTCCCAATCTTGGCGCCGCAAGCAATATGAAGTATTGGGTCGATTTCCAGGTCTGTATATATCTCAACCGTCCATCATTTCTCATTTCCATGGTGATTTGCAGATGTTCGTGCTCGGAAACTGTCAAAACAGGACTTTGGGGCATTTTGTCAGTCTGGCGACACAGAGCGGTTGGAAAGTAATCGAGGTACATCACATTCCTGGATCTTCTCTTGGGCAGTGCATCTCTGTACCTATTTAAGTTTTCATGTGTTAATGATCCGTTTGAATTCGTCGGGCCTCTTTTTCTTCTGGGGCCTGGTTGGCGTGTGGGGCAAAACCTTTGGTGGCCGGTGTCGGACAAAAATGAGTTTCGCACAAAGTTTCGGATCAATCACAACAATTCATTGACATTCCTAATGATTCCTAGCCATTCCTAACCAATCATAGCCATTCCTAGCATATCCTTGTGCTTCACAATGAATCCTAGCCATCCTAGCCCATCCTCACCATCCAAAGAAGATACCATAAGTAGATGATTGTTTTTTAATTATGTTACAGCTCTTTGCGGAACTTAGGGCGCGGCCGATTTTTTTTCCTTTTTGAGCTGTTTTTGATCATTTCAGCCAGAACAGCTGTTCTGACCTCAATTCTCAGCGTACGTTTCTGAAAACTATATGAGCAGAATCACACGACAATTCCGCAGGGCATGACGTCCTCAGAATCTTTCCATACCGCCGGTAGTAATTATAATATATTATTTTGCGTGTTTTGCGGAGATCATCTCTTGTGTCGTGATTTGAAGGTTGTGTGGGATGTTGTATGGCCCTAAAAACACTTATTTGGATAGCAGAGGGCACATCGTCCTCGTAATTGAGGTATGGCACCCGGAGCGCGTGAACAGTGGACTTGAAGCTGTGAAATATTCCTTCAGTCTAGGCCTTATATATCTGTGTGCTCTATTTTCCAGCAAGTGAACCAATTGTCAATATTCTGACTTTGAAGTGTTTTCGAGAGATTACACGCCTCAGATCAGCTCTGTGCATCCCCGTCCGGCGACGCGACACGTCCCAATGTGATCACAAGCGCGGTCACGTGCCCGGAATCGTTGTGATCGAGTTGTCTCGCGGTGCTGTACAGGGAGTACAAGAGCAAATCCGAGCCGTGGGACTCCTCCAGGACACTCAATAGAATGATAATGGGTAGTTTCTCAGCTCATTCAATCCTAGATCACACAAATACACAGAGCCTGAGCTGTACCTATATTCTGCTTGTTCAAGTCCACTGTTCACGCGCTCCGGGTGCCATGCCTCAATTACGAGGACGGTGTGCCCTCCGCCGTCCAAATAATTGTTTTTAGAGCCATACAACATCCCACACAACCTTCAAATCACGACACAAGAGATGATCTCCGCAAAACATGCAAAATAATATATTATAATTACTACCGGCGGTATGGAAAGATTCTGAGGACGTCATGCCCTGCGGAATTGTCGTGTGATTCTGCTCATATAGTTTTCAGAAACGTACGCTGAGAATTGAGTGGACCCGCAGATATCTATAGAGCACTAAGGTCCAAACTGCTGGCTGCAAATCTAAAGTGATGAGCACTTCTGCAGGGAGCAAGACTCTTTCTATAAATGCTTCATCTGAAACACTCAATTCAATCCCAATGTTATCAATATTCAAGCTTAACAAGTTCTTTTTATTAAATCTGTCCTAATCCAGCAGCAACTCAGAGCCTGAAACTTGGGGGTGAGGTCTACTTCCTACACCTGGTGCTACACTACACCTTTTTAGGTTCGGAACAAACTGCCTTCTCATATGAGAAATCCTTAAACATGATCCACATGTGATATTTTAAGGGATTTTGAGAAGGGGCTTGCACCAAGATCAGGAAAAAGGGCAATGTGTTCTATGTGCCCTCCTGCCTCGAGAATTCCACAAAACTTCTGGGTCTCAGCTGAAATGTTGTTTATTAGAAGTCTAAAAATACTTTGGCTGCCTCAGAATCTGGGCAGAGACAATAATCACCCTGGGAAACCGACCACAATGTGTACTTTTTCAAAAAATGGTTGAATCATAAAACTCTATGGCAACTGATCATCCTGGATATCAGCAAAAGATTGAGTAGACAGTATTCTCGGAAATGTATTCCTGAGTCTGTTGGAACTTTATTTAATCCAGTCAAGCACCAAACTGAAGTCTCCAGGTCAAATATAACAGTTGGGGCTGTTTCATGTTGCTTAGTCATCAACACCTTGCTGTCTCCGAGGATGTCTTTTGATGTCTCAAAGCCTTTGATGTGTTCATCCTGCATCCTAGATGTCTAAAATATGTGTTTCAAACATGCTACTCCAAGAAGAGCCCTGAAACATGTCTGGTCACTAATAAAGCTAATAAAATGTGTCTTGTCACACTGTCCCAATCGGGTTGAGCCAGTAAAACATGGTTCTTAGATCCCAGAGGCTATTATCGGCTTAGAATTTGGTGACAAACCTGTTGCTAGAGACTTTTAGGTTGCATGGAGCCCATAGATCACTTAAACTCTGCTGGTAGTATGTTGTGTTTGGAGGGAATCTGAAGTGACCACTGGGCATTGAAGGCGGCATCCACAAGAGTTGGTTGGTTATAAGTTTAAAATCTGAACATGCAAGATGGGGATGCATCAAATGAGCATATTTGCCTTGTATACCTAAGGAATCCAGCAAGAAATGGCATTGTAATGTTGCTTGGAATACATGGGCTATTTTCTCATGTTTGGAGCAAGCCTCTCTCCGAGATTAACCAGTTCACCGGCGCGGAGTCAGGCTTGCTCCGAACCTAACACCTTTATACAAATATACAAGATATACGGAGATAAGAAGAGTTCTGGGGGACACATGGTCATTTCTTGGCATTCGGCAGGGAGATTCCTTAACAAGGCAGACCAGCCCCCTCAAATAGTAGTCTCCCGGGGTTCTATCTGGTGCATACATGTGCTCCCCTGGCTTTACTCAGCAAGCTGGGCATGCCGACACAGTATGAGCAATAATCACGCAATTCAAAGGTGCTGCGGAGGAACATCTGTAACCCACACAATCACCTGATCTGTCTTTGTCAGGGTTCTAGAACCGACCTGCGGATGCTGCACAGCCACAGACATGTGACCTGCAGAACATAGTCTCCCCTAGAACTTCAGTCAAGTCTGTCTTCTACCATTTATGTTGTTCTGGGGGGAACAACTCCCATAGTGTTCACTTCCTTCCCCTGGAATTGTATCAAGGGACACAAGTCCATTCAATATCTATCAAACCACGGGAGCAATTATGTAATCAACCTGCAGAACTTGAACCTGCATGTGCGAACTTGGAATTAAGTGCTTTCCTGTGGTCCACAAGTCTTGTGAATCATCCAAACTCACTTGCCAGGTTGCCTCCCACCAAATCCCTTTGATCACCTCACACACACATAGTAAATATGTGCCCTGCAGTAGGTCTACAGAACTAATCTGACCCCATTGTGAAGGTCTCATCATAGCTCTATAAACACATAGTGCCTGCAGGCTTACAGCAGCCTATGGCTAAGTTCACCATTCCAGGGCAGAGTGTGTGCTCTAGTGATTGTGTCTTACTTAGAGATGTAAGCTTTGTGAAAGCTCAGAAAAATGCGATTTTCATGTGTGTACAGATACAATGCCATCAGCACTAATCAATGTTGCAGAAACACTGGTTGAGCATTTCAATTTTTTCACCTTCTTTTTCAGTGAAAAATGTTGTTTATTTTTCAGACATTTTTCACTGAAAAAGAAGGTGAAAATTTTAAAACTTTTTCAGCACTTTATCAATTCAAGGTGAAAAATTCGAAATAAAATAAGAAAGTGATGAAAATGTTTTGAAATTTTCACCTGCTTTTTCAGTGAAAAATGTGTGAAAAATAAACGACATTTTTCACTGAAAAAGATGAAAATTTTGAAATGTCCAACCAGTGAAATGATCAGGCACCTCTAATAGCTTCCTGCGGCTTTCCTGACTGTTTGCAATGGTGTAAACACTATCCACAGTCATCATTTCCTTGTAATAGTGGAGGGCCAGAGTGATCCTGGGACAGAAGCTTTTAATTATGTATAAGAGGGAAAACATATTTTGCCACTCAATACCATTCATTTTCTGAGTCCCTCCCAAAGTTTGCATTTGCTAGAAAAAGAAGGTTCTGTGCAGAAAGAGGTCAGTGTATTGTATGAATGGATCAATATTGTGTCCTGGTGTCAGAAAGAATACAGAGATATAGTCCAAATTGAAAGGAATGGGTGCAACTTCTGGGGGATAGGTAGCCTAGGGTAGGGATTTGCGTCAAGCAGTTAGAGGCTGTGCCACTGTGGAATTGGACAAGATTGTCAACTCGCTGATGCCTGATTACTATGTAAACCCATTGGAATAAGCAAAAAAATATTGAGTGTATTCTATCTGAATAAATCAATTTTAGGAAGATGCAACAAGCCCCTTATATTCCTCTATTGAACAATGGAAAATCACCCTCTTTATAGAATTAAGCATGTCTGTCTAGATCTGTCTGAAGCCTTTTTAATCTCAGCCATCTCTGCAAACAGGATGCCAGACCGTGAAGTGGTCTGGCAGCCGCTTGTACAGATGATGAACTTGAATATATAAATGTAGATACTGATAGGGTGGAGCAGGCTCATAATTCATCTTGCAGATAGGTATTTTTAGTGAAGAGTTTTTCGGAGGAGGTTTTATGAAGACTGACATCAGACAAAAACACATTTGTTTGTGTTTCATCACTAATCACAAGCTATCATCGCTGTTCATAGGCTTTCATAGGCTTTCATAGAGATTCATAGCTCTTCATTTGGAGACTCATAGCTATTCCTCATGAATCTGAACAGTTCCTGAGGAATCATTGTCTTCCCAATGATTCCAGGTCTGCCACAGCTAAGTCCATTGTTTATTAATTAATAAACCAATTCACCTGGATTTAGGTTAGGCATACCTGTTTGTATTACAGAAGGCTATTAAGGCATGGACCACTGCTGAAAATAACACTTTTTGAGGCTGGTTGCACTGCCTCCTCTTTCCTTGGCCTTTCAGCCGCTTGGGAGCTATTTCGGCGACTTTTATTCTGAATAATACAACTCAGCAATTTCTCCATCCATTGCCAGTCTGTCTGAGGACTCTGCCACATCTCTTACTTCTACAAAGAATAGAGAAAAGCAGTGAGTATGTAATGAAGGATTCCAACCTCAAGTACACTACAGACTCCAGACTGCATTACTGGCTGGTCTGGAAATGAGTGTGCCACTCTGCCGGGGACACTGTCAAGATGGGGAATTTCCAGCTTACAGCTCTTTGCGGAACTTAGGGTGTGGCCGATTTTTTTTCCTTTTTGAGCTGTTTTTGATCATTTCAGCCAGAACAGCTGTTCTGACCTCTCATACACCATAGATTGGAAGTGGCACAGTTGCATTTCAACTCCTGGGAGCAGGAGCTCGGAGTTCTGTCTTGCCTAGCTCTTTTTATTATTTAAAAGCCAGTGTCACGTGCTTGTAGCTGTTCTCACTGGTTGAACATTTCAAGTTTTGCACTGAAAATTTTGGTGAAAAATGTTTTGAATTTTACAGTAATTTTTTGCCAAAAAAGTAGGTGAAAAACTTGAAACATTTTGGTGACCTTTTTGAACCTTGTGAAAATTTTCTGAAAAAGTGCTGAAAAAGTTTTGAAGTTCAAAAAATTCATAAAGAAGTTACAAGTTTTTCACTTGGTTTTTCACTGAAAAATTGCTGTAAAATTCAAAACATTTTTCACTAGTTTTTTCACCAAAAAACTTGAAATGTTCAATCAGTGTCTCCCTGGAGCTTTGAGCTCAGGGTCAGTTTACATTTGCTGTCCTTAGTAGCCATAGGCTCAGGTCACTCAGTTCAAATTAAACATACCTACCCTTGGAGCTGTAGAGCTCAGGAAGGTGGTGGGTCTGTTCTCAAAGCCACCCACCCAACTTTTGGATGTTGGTTTAAAAGATAGAAAAAGATATAAAAATTCTTGCACGCAAGTGCTCTCATTAAGATTTGATTGCTCTTCTGCAAAACTCTTTTGAAATTGTACACAGTTTCTTGAAGGGCAAGTAAACCTCTCCTACTGTCCCCTGAGCAAAAACAACCTATGGGTAGCATCTTTCTTTTAAGTTCCCCTCTCCCAGGACTTATTTTAGGGTGTCAGCATGAGATTTAGTTGAGTTAGGTTGGTGTTGAGTTGGTTGAGTTTCTTGGGTTCACTCAGACTTGCTCTCACATTTTCCAAGCTCACTATTTCAGAGATTTCAATTTCACAGCTGCACTGGAGTGCACCATTTCACCACATTTATTGATGTCAAACACTGGTTGAGCAATTCAATTTTTTCACCTTCTTTTTCAGTGAAAAATGTTGTTTATTTTTCAGACATTTTTCACTGAAAAAGAAGGTGAAAATGTTAAAACTTTTTCAGCACTTTCTCAATTCAAGGTGAAAAATTCGAAATAAAATAAGAAAGTGATGAAAATGTTTTGAAATTTTCACCTGCTTTTTCGGTGAAAAATGTGTGAAAAATAAACAACATTTTTCACTGAAAAAGAAGGTGAAAATTTTGAAATGTTCAACCAGTGAAATGATTTATCAACATCTTCATATGATTCAACCACACTGGTTGAGCATTTCAATTTTCTCACCTTCTTTTTCAGTGAAAAATGTTGTTTATTTTTCAGACATTTTTCACTGAAAAAGAAGGTGAAAATTTTAAAATGTTTTCAGCACTTTCTCAATTCAAGGTGAAAAATTCGAAATAAAATAAGAAAGTGATGAAAATGTTTTGAAATTTTCACCTGCTTTTTCAGTGAAAAATGCGTGAAAAATAAACGACATTTTTCACTGAAAAAGAAGGTGAAAATTTTGAAATGTTCAACCAGTGCCAATTCACTTTTTTGGAGTCGAAACTTCCCTCGATGTTTCTTTATTCTCAAGTCTTCAACACAGGTGAGAGTGATCAAGCTGCATGGACTTTACACTTATCAGATACACACTGAAAGGAGGACATGGTGCTTAGCATCCAGGCAGGGATTTGGGCAACCCAGCAGCACAATGAGAAAATATTGCATCAAGCATACCAAACTTCTAAGGATGTGTTTTTGATTTCTTCCATTACAAAGAGCAAGGAATTTTGTGGTTATGCTGGGTACCCTTCCTGACATTTATTTGATGCATCACCTGATTTGTCTGCAGGATGGTGGGTCCTATTTTCCCCCATGATGCAAGCCATTCTTCAGATCCAGCAGGGTTGATGGCTCCCCCCCTGAACTCTCCTCACCAATCAGATGGTGCAACACAGGAAAAATTTGCAGTCTCACTGGTTGAGCATTTCAATTTTTTCACCTTCTTTTTCAGTGAAAAATGTTGTTTATTTTTCAGACATTTTTCACTGAAAAAGAAGGTGAAAATTTTAAAACTTTTTCAGCACTTTCTCAGTTCAAGGTGAAAAATTCAAAATAAAATGAGAAAGTGATGAAAATGTTTTGAAAATTTCACCTGCTTTTTCAGTGAAAAATGTGTGAAAAATAAACGACATTTTTCACTGAAAAAGAAGGTGAAAATTTTGAAATGTTCAACCAGTGTCTACTTGGGTGTCTGCTAGAGACTCATTTCCAGTAACATGGGTGTGTACCAAACATCTTCCGTTCAACTGCGTATGCAATATCCACAACCCCTGGAACCATGATCGTGAAATAAAGTATTCACAAGATAGAACAGAGTTAGATCCTATTTTCAGCACAAGACAACTTGAGATTTGGGAGGGTTGACGAGGATTTCCTAGCTATTTATTTGATCTTAGAGCATCCATTATATGACTCACATCAGACTTTTGACACATCAGCTTGTGACCTTGTACAAGGTCAAACAAGGCCAAAAAAGGCCCAAAAAGCTCGCAAGCTCGCAAGGTCACAAACCATGTCCCGATTTTGACAAGGTCGAAATTTTTGGCTAAAAGATTTTTTTGGGGGGAGTGCATTGGGCTTTATCCCCCATTTCAGTAGGGGTATTTTTTTGACTTTCTCAACTTTTTGACCTTGTGAGACCTTGTGAGCTTGTCGACAAGCTCACAAGGCCAAACAAGCCACAAGTTATTTGTCAAATGGCTGATGCAGACAACTCCAATATATAAAACCTTTGTGTCAGTTCTCCAGGTGGATTCTGTCAAAAGTCAAAGAATTACAAGGGAGGGGAGTGCTACTTTATCATCAAATCTCGCAGGTGATATGATGTGTGGCTCACTGAACCATTTTAACAGCTCAACAAGCGCCAAAATTTTGTATGACCCTGAATACTGTTTTTTTACGATTAATTCAGCAGGGGTTGTGACATATGACAAGCTGAACCAATTTGTCAATTGGTCAACCACCCAACTTGACCATGACATGCACGAAAATTTCGACCTGTCGGACCAAAATTTTTGCAAAATCAACACTTCCAGGTGCACCTCTGCCAGATGTCACGCTGGATGAATTCAACACTTGTCATTGTGATGCGTGACACACAACTAAAGTTCGTCTTCGGCAGGTACCCCTGTGATGCGTGACCGCCAAATTAAATGTAAAAAAAACAGTATTCCGAACTCAAAAACACCGAGAAGCTATAACCTCCATATTGCTTTCTACCCACCTGTTAGCCATGGAAATCTTGCGCTACGTTGATCACATGTGCCAACCCGTGCCCCGGTCGGAGCAGCTGTGTAGGTTCTGTAGAAAGGAAGTCGAGACACCTGAACATGCACTAATCACCTGCGAGTCCTTGGACACACTGGTCGAATTACATGCCGTCTTTCTTGTGGAACTCTCCACCACTTTACCAGACCTACAACGCCGGATGGCAGAACTCTCAAATACAGAGTTTCTCAAGGCCATCATTCATCTGAGATCGACAATTGCACTGGTTGCCAAGTACACGTTTGAGGTCTTCGAGGTTTTTCACGCTGTTCCGGTATTTCAATTGGTGGCTTGAGGAGACCGGCCCGGATTGATGTGCTGATTTTCTTTTTGCTTTTTTGTATTCTTTTAGTTCTACCGCGGCGAGTTGGATGTTTTGACCGAAGGCTGCGACCGTGAGCTTGACTTTGGGGATACAGAGAGGCCCAGGAACGATGATGTATAATTAGTGCATGTACATCGGGATACTTTCTGGAAACCGGCATTCCTAAGTGGGACGTGCCATGTAAATCTACCTACCTACCGACATCCAACACTGATTTTGAGAAAAAGTCAAATTCAAGCTTTTTTTAGCAAATCCAGACGAGTCATCGCAGAAATTAATCTGACACCGCCCAGACCGTGACGTGTGGCTATCAAATTGAATACAATGAGTAGATAGATCCTGATTCTGATCTGTATAAGGGTTGGTCAAAGCGTGTTCAATCAAGTGACGTAACAAGTAACAGTTGACTAACACTGACGTGACTGGCTTGCACTTGTAATCTTTCGCCGAATCGCTCAAGAGGTGGTTGGGATGGGTGAACTTTGCTGCTCTTCTCCGCGAGCGTTGGTCGTCGTGGCTGGAGTCTGGAGTCTCCCTGTGGCTGGCCAGCCCTCTGTATTAAATCCTCAATAGCCTCTCCGCCTCTGAGTCTTCACAAACGAGCAGATCCGGCAGCCACAGCGACCGGCCATCGTGGGCATGTCGGAGGTACTGTACTATTTCGACCATAGGTTCAGGTGACGGGTGACGGAGGGTCGTGAACTGAACCTATTTAGTGCCAGTGACGGTGACAGTCGAGTTTTCAGGCCCAAATAGGCTCAAAAACACCAAAATTTTATCTCCGGCATTCGCCGGACTGCCTTTTATGGGAATTTTGATGTGATTGCCGAGGAATGAACTTAGGAAAAATGAACTTGGTAGGTGACGGGTGACATGGCGTGAACCTACTGTGCCTATATGTAGGGGAGCAACGCTCGGGGGACCGTGACATGCCCGTTGCCTTTTTTTCAGGCAACGGGGCATACCGTGATCGTGACCGTTGCCTCCCTAAGCAACGCACTATTTGTATATACCTCTGTGGCCCAGTTGGAGATTGTCCTTTCTCTTAAAAGTGGCAGAAAGCATATGGTCTGTTGTTTGAGTCCCCTCAAGTGTAGGTTTTGCTCACTTTGCCTTTTTTTTTTACACCTCAATCACACCGTGCTCTCACTGTTAGTTAAAATTTCGCCACCGCACTTCCAATAGGGACCTTCAAACCAAACAGCTTAGCGCTTAGACTTACGGCTTAGGGTCATGTGCCGTGACACGAGTGACTTCCTTTTTAGTTTTTTACCTCGTCCCACCCGTCGTCTCCCTACATCTTTTCGTCCCTCTCTTTACACACATACCCCGGGCCTTAGTCTCGGATAATCCTATTTATAATGGCAAGAAAAAGCAGCAATCTCCCTTCCATCACGTGGACCAAGACAAGAGGGTGAGGTGATAGTAGGAGTCAGAGCAGGCCAGGCGTGTTATCGATGGCCTTATCGATCTAGAAACGCGTCCGCGCGTCCAAATCATTCAATTGATCTACGCGATCAAAGTTGTTACAAGGTCACAGCACATGACCCTAAGCCGTAAGTCTAAGCGCTAAGCCGTTTGGTTTGAAGGTCCCTAATTTATCAAGATTTAAGATGTCCTATGAGAATAGACTCCGGGGACGAGTAGGGGCGAGGAGATTTTTTTACGATTTTTTACGATTTTTTGCGATTTTTTTCAATGTCACGATTTTTTCAAGCAACCAGCCCCACCGTTACCGTGACCGAGGCAACGCAACGGGCTCTCCGTTACCGTGACCGTTGCTCCCCTACATATAAGCACAGTATGGTCGAAATAGTACAGTAATGGAAGAGGAGGACTCTGACTCCTGAGGGTACGTGGGATGCCGTTGAGAGGAGCGTCGTCAGCCGAAAGTGTGCAGCTTCACAATACATCATATTCTTTGCCCAGTGCACTTGGCTTCAAGTTTTTTTTGGCTCTTCGTCGGATGGCTCGGGCGCCATCTTCCGCCATCTTCCAGTGCCGGATTGCGATATGGACGCCTGTTGCGTGCCCGTACCGGTACCACTAGCTCTTACGCATGCCGAGGATATGTGTTTATCTCCGTCCCCACTCTGCAGTCGACACCGGCGATTACGCACACGCCTGCTCCATGACCAAGTCTCGCTTCCGGGCCCTTACTCCCTGCATTTCGCACATCGAGGCGTATGAGTGCGGTCTTGGACGATGTGTTTGCCATTTTGGGGGTACGGACGTGAGCATCAGAAAGGTTCCCCGGTCTTGGGCTCGACTTGTGGGGAGTTAGCATGCGATGACGCTCGGTGTCCGTCAGCCTCCCATGGAGCGTGTCTGACTGAATGTGCCCCGTCGTACAATTGTGTCCCCCGCTTTTTTTTGCCAAGCAATCAGTCCCCTACTTTGCGTTTTCCCTATTACACGCAACTTCCCTGTTTGAGGTCGGTGTCGAAGGCCGAAGTGACCACGGCTGTTGTCTTCGAATTTCGCTGACGGAGGTCAGAAGAGCCTTACACACTACATTGTGCTTCCCGCCGTATGCTCTATGTCTGTACTTTTAACGTAGCGCTTAGAATCATAACTCGTTGTGTTTCAGTCTCACATTCCGTCCGAACACCTCACCAATCTCCTCATGATACTTAGCATGAAGCACATTTTCTACATTCTTGGCATAGGGTGAGGGGGTGGCGCGATACAGACTCGGAGGGTACAACTACTGACTACGATTAGATTGGATACACGGACAGTGGATGATATGTACACGCGAGGGAGGATGCAGACAAGCCGAACCCCAAGAAGATAATGGATGGGACGGAGATTTACAGGCGCAAGGAAAATGTACATATGGATGGGTAGATGTACAGGCGATTGAATGACAAGATGACGATGCAGATGGGTCCAGAAAGGGATGAGTGTATATACAGCCGAATGATTGGGGATGGTAAGGAAGATGGGTAAATGTACAGAGAGGAATATATGTACAAGAGATCCAAAGATGAACACGTAAAAGAGGTCCGAAGAGAGGAATGAGCATGTGTACAGCCGAACGACGGTAGGGAAAGGATATGTGCAGCGGGATGAGAGAAAGATCCACCGAGAGGCAAGCGGGGGAGAGGAAAACGTGCAACCGAATGCACGAAGAGAAGACGCGGCGACCAGGTGTAGCTAGGGGGGAGGGAGAAACCAAGATGGAAGGAAGATGGTGACAGAACAGAATAGCCACGAGGAGCGAACCAAATCAAATCGAGTCGAAGACGGGCATGCCGCCTGACGAGCCAAGCTCAGAGAACGTCTGGGGCCAAGGGCCAGGACCATGCGTATCCCCAAGCTCAGACGACACGACGCCTCTGCCACTGCGCGCACTGTACCCCGCACGCGCATGCATACACGTGCGGCGACCCAGCCGCGTGACTCTGGATGCGGAAAGAGTGCGTATGGGCAGGTGTGCGCGCAGTGCGGGAGCGCGTCTGTATCGGCTCGGGCTCCGGGTCCGGCAGCCCGCGGGCCTGCGCACGCGTGCGCGGTCTGCTGGTGGTGATTCTGACATCGACGGTGGGCTCCAGCGCTCTCGCCTGTGCGCGCGTGCGCGGCCGCGCGGAGGTGTCCCTAGCGGGAGAGGGCGAGACGGGCTGTGCGCGGGTGTGCGTACGTGGCTTGGGCAGGACCTCCACTTCCGATTCAGACGAGGGGTTGACGAGCGTCTCATCGGTAGCTGTGCGTCCGAGCAGTGGCCCCCGCGCGGGAGGCGGGTACTGGTGCGTGTTGGTCGTCGTGTCGATAGGCAGCGCGGCGGCGGCGGGTACGAGCTCTTCGACGGCGGTGTCGTATATACGCGCCTTGTCCAACAGCTCGAAGCCCTCGTCCGAGTCGTTCAAGTCCGTGTCTGACTCAGTGTCGGACAACGGCGAAGGCGGGGAGCTGCGTGGGGTGGGGAGCTGGACTGGCGTGCAGACCTGATGGTGCTGCGGCGAGCTTCGTGTGGGCGGAGTGCGCACACCACTTCGCACGCGCGTCGGCGTGCTGGGGAGCGCCGTGGGTGCACCGGCGAGGGCTGTGGACCGCGCGCCGACGCTGATGGGAACGTGGCCGCTTTGCACTGCGGAGCTATTAGATATTGCCGAAGGGAGGAGGTGCCCAGAAGCCACGCACAAGCTTTGATGTAGTTGAGCCACCGCGACCCGAGCCATGCAAAAGCTTGCTTCTTGTTCTGGTAGCCCGTGAAGTACCTGTGAGCGCAATAAGAAGATATACGGCGATAGATCGAGCATGCTGACCACACGGACGCCTTGAGCATGTACTTCGGCACATCTAGTAGTACATTCTCCACGGCTGCCAAGCACTAATGTCAGTGGATAGCCAAGCGTGAACATTCAAACGCACCGGGGAAATGCTGGGCAATGATAGCGGCCTTGGCCAGGTCGGCGCGCTTCTCGTCTTCCTGCCACCCTTGCTCCTCTATGAAAAGATTCGGAAACAATTCATAAGGATAGGGGAGTTGCCACTCACTAGCCACGATATCAGCCTTGATTGCGATGCGTAGTGAGGTGTTATAAGCCCGCATGACCACCTTTGCGTCGCGAACCATCTCAGCATAGACGTCCGGCGTCTCCGCCTGCAGCACGAGCTGCGGGTCACACGTGAAGTCCGTCAGCTCTGCGCGGGGAGCCGGTGGCACGAGCCCAGCGAGTTGCACAAGTGGGTCCTTCCACCCACTGGCGGCCGTTGTCTGTGGCCTCGCGCTCTTGAACGCGTTAAATTCGTACTTGAGCAACGCTATGTTCTCTCCGCTCTTGACCATGTCCTGCACGGGTCACGTGAGCATATGAGAGAGGGCAGGAGATAACAGCCTACCAGTGCAGCCTCAATCATCGGCAAGAGGGTCTTGCAATCGGGCGAGTCCGCGAGCGCCGGCGTGGTGCCCACACGCGCCATCCACTCGTTCGCAAGCGCGCCGAGATGGAAATTACACCGCATGCTAAGAAAAGTGTCGATGGCGGCAGTGCGCATGTCGCACTGCGCCGTACGCCGCGAGGAAGCGGGCGTGCGGCCCGCGATCTTCACGGTCTTTTTCCGCAGTGCGGGTTTCTTGGTGGTGGAGGTGGGTGGAGCAGGACGCAGGTGGTCGGGCTTGGGGATGAGGGCCGGATCGAAGACGAAAAAGTATAGGTCGCCGTCAAGGTCGCTACAGGAATATCAGCACGCAGTCGTAAAAAGAGCTGAGGCCTAACCCTCCACCCATTCGGTCCGTTTCGCTGTGCGCGCCCTTCGCAGAAAAGACTTAGGGGGGAATAAGGTTCGTTGGGGCAAAACGGGAGGGGAAAGCTCACCGATGCAGTTGGTGAGGTGGCTCAGCGCTGGGCGATTTACGGCCTCCAGAACACGAGTGCCTAAGACGATACACGTTTAGTGCGACTCACGGCGGCATTAAATAGAGAGCCTACCGTTTGGATCGTATGCGGGATTTCTCATCACCGCTACCGGCCCGACTTGGGGTCCGCCTTTACCAGGCAAATTGATGTATACCTCGCCTTCGGCTAGCACGTCGCAATGATCCACGACGCCATACACATTCCCGGATCCCTGCGCGAATTGAGCGTCTATGGGTACGATTGGTTAAGATGGGCATACTGTGACGGGAATATTGAGTTTCTCGCGTAGGGCATCCAGCGAGGCCTTCTGGAACCGGTGAAGAAGGCAGGCGAGATACGGCTCGTTCATGTCGTGCCCCGCGAGCAGCATCTCATACACTGGGGATGTTGATCAGATGGCAGCACATCAGTCATCAATGTACTTACACTCTTGATGGAATCCATTGCCTTCAGCATCGACGTCACCGTCGACGCAGGCGAGAGCCTTCTCGCGGTTGGTGACCATCTGCGCAATCTGCTCGAGCTGGACTTGAAGTAGATCCTCGAAAACCTGAGGAAGGAGTTAGTTCGGAATTTAGAACCTCGCAAAAGGTGGGGGCATACGGAGAGCGGGATGCCAAGCGTCAAGAGCAACACGATGAACTGTTTGTTGAGACGTCCACATTTCGGGGCTTTCGACACATTTTGGACCTCCAGGATGCGCGGCCCGTTGTTGTACTTGACCATAGACGACCGATACGCGATCTTCTTGCCGCGGCACCCACAAAGCGTGTCGAAAACGTCGTCTGGACAGCGGGTAAGGACACCCTTGATTCCACCGAGTCGTATCTGGTAGACTGATGACTGGCGGTCAGAATACGAAGCCGACAATAATAAGAAAACTGACCAGCAGTGTCGGGCGGAATACCCAGCACCCGGGACACTTCTTGAGCATACGAGTCGCGGATAAGGCCGCAGCCATCGCTAGTAAGAGACCCATCCTCGGCTCTGAGGTCGTCCAGCAGTTTTCTGTCCTTCAGCTCAATCTAACGTTAACCAGCGTGAGTTATAGTTGCGATGCGTGATACAACACCGACCTCTTCGGCAGCGACCGTCGAAGAGAAGGAGAGTCCCAGCCTGGCCGCGTATTTACCGTAGCCCGATGTGTTGTATACCGCCTTCAGATCACCAAACTCTTCTTTGAGCTCGTCAACTGTGAAGTCGACCCCTTCGCGGAAAAACAACAAGTGGCCAGCCTTGAGATGATTTTCAGTGAACCCGAGAAAAGTATATCTAATCGGGATTTCAGTGAGATTTCAGATCTGTTTTTGAAATTCGTACTTGACATCATCGTATTCGATCGATTTGCCGGGAAGCGTAAGATCTTCAAGCCATGGGCGGATGTACCGGTCCTGTGATTTTTTTGAAAAAGAAACAGTCATAAATCGGTTTGAGTCGCCGACAAGACGCGTGGCGCGCGATTCGGGCACATCGTATTGAGAGACAGGTGAGATATCCGCATCTGGCTGTTCCAGATCGACGAGCAATCTGTAGAAACTGACGCGTTTTTTCGCGAGCATAGACTTGGTGTACATGATTTCGGGTAGAAGAAAGGTGGCGCGTCGAGGTGAAGGATGGCAGGAGGAAGGGAGACAAATCCTGACAAATTGTCAATTTTGCGTCGAACATTGGTCACATTTCACGTGATCGTTGTTTCTGTCACGCAAGCTTGATACTGAGCCGGTAACCTTTGGATAAACTTGATTCATCGCCGACGTTGAAAATCGCAGACGGGGTATAGGTTTGTTGATATCCAGATGTGGATGTTCTGGAAGTAGGGATTATGGGGTTAATAACGATAAATTTCAGCAACCGATTTTCTATCGCGGGTAAACTTGAATTAGAGCAAGACTAGGGCAAAAGCGCCGGTTTTTCAGGGAGGCTTCGTTTTGCCTGAGCAGACCATAGGAGAGAAGTGCTGCGCAGACAAGCAGATATTACTGCCTTGTGCCATAGTGGTCGGTAGGTAAATTTCGGGCCACAGAACGTTGAAGCTCCGTGACGGGTTTCTGTCAAGTCCAAAGGCCAAAATAAACATATGTAGAGTCCGCAAAGCGCATGTGGAGAAGAATATGCGGGCATGTGGAGCCTTCGGGAGATAATGCGGGAGAGGAATTTGCAAGGTAGAGCGAGAAATTTGAAGACACCTTCGGTATCCGAGTTCGGTATCGCGAGTCCCACTACGGCTTGGCTCATTGTATCTCGGGATCAAGGTCCGTATTGTATATGTGGTGCTTTAAAGCTTGATTAGCCCGGGTTTCTCGATAAGGGGCTTGACGACGATGGTGCATGTGGTGTTCAAAGAAGATGGGATGCCTAAATGTAGCCAGCGATTTCACCGGGAAGAGCACAAAAAACAGCGGGGAATCATAACTAGACGACGAGCTGCGATTTGACCGATTGGGGTATAACTGACTCATCAGTAGGCCCTAGAAACTAGCAAGTATAAGCGCATGTGTTTGTAAGTTACTTGCCGAGGAGGTTGTTCATTGAGGGTTGTGGTCAGGAGGCATGTGGCGAGTTTAATGGAAACCAAGGGTTCTGTGTTTGAAGACGCCTAACAGCAGCTTAAGGTTGCGCAGGAACGAGACTCGGAGCGGCGATTTGGAGGCATGTGGTGAAGTTCTTCGATATTCTTGAATATCAGGGGTGCTTTCTTAGAGAATGTTGGCGGAAATTTTCAAGCCGTATGGGACAACCAGATATAAGGCCAGAATGGCGGGAGCACTGTAGTTGGCGCGGGCAAGTTATCAACAACCGGATTCGGACTTGGCATCATGATCAACATAGCCACGCCAAACAGTTGACGCCTCCCTTCCACGATCACCACTTTCCTTTTGAAAGAAGTCCCGGCGAGAAGTAACAGGATACGCCGAACTTGCGAAGGCTGAACTTGACTCTGAAGGGGATCTGGAACTCGCACGACTTGGGACCTTGATCAGCGCTTTGCAATGGTTGGCCAGCGATTGCCGAACACCTTGCTTCGGCCAAACATGACTGGAGGAATTTCGCCGGATGCCATATGTACAGAGCATGTGGCCAATCAATGTCTCTGCCACTTCGGGTTGTGTTCTGGATTCTATCTTATATCCGACGCGGCGCGGTGCTATCTTTGTGTCGACCATCGTCTCTTGCAGCGGTGAAACCCTGGCTGTACGCTATCTTCAGTCTTCTAAACCAACTCATAATATGCAAAAGAAAGCGGAGAAAACTGTTCACATGCGCATCCTGATTCCGGGGTTTTTTTGGTCCTTCCGTCGATGGCTTTGATCGCCACAGATAACTTTCACCTGGATACTTCCCTGCAAGTGGCCTCGAGATCTTATCTGATAATATTAGCCGAACGTCATACTTTAACAACCCGCAATTGTTGAGAAACCTCGGTCCGAATAGATCAGGCCAGTCAGCATTCGACCCTATTTTAGTTTTGTCGATACTCAAACTAATCCGAAGATTACGAGGGCTTTCCCCTCATGTTTGAGGGTTTCTCTGCCATAATCCGTGCGAGAGTGGCTATCTCGACCACCAGAGCACCATTCTTGGTTGTCGTTCTATCCTCGCTGCCAAGAATAGCGTAGGAGCGTCTCCTTGGACTACCAGGGTCGGGTTTTCGATCAGATAAGGACGCTCTGACATAATAACATACGAATCGGGTGTCTGGAATCCCTCGAGCTTTGCCCGCTGCAGACCCTGTGCATGCCCCAAGGCCATCAACCTCGTCATTTGAGTTGTCCGCTTTGGGATCCCTGCCTTGTATAAATTCGACTCTGGTTTTCCTTTTTTTCTGCATCTCGCTCCATATTATGGATTCAGTCATGGACGACCTCAGTCTCTTCGCCTCCGTTGGCAGCCAGACAATGGCTAAAGCTGTCAATCCGGATCGAGCCCCGAGTCATTCTCGTTCGTACGGATATCCAAAGCAGATCTGGTATTTACTCGCCAGTTTCATCGCTCTGGTATCTCTATGCCATTTTGCGATGAAGCTATACTCTTTCTTGCGCCTGAAGAATCCCTCTATCGATCGTGCAGGACCCAGAAGCGTCCGTGGCCCAATCGCTCTTCGCCGACTTCCCGTGGCCATGTCGAATGTTGTCCGAAACATTGCATTCCGCCTCACTATACCTTTCGGCGGCTCCTACAGGGTCAATTTCGCCGAGTTCTTTATCGGAAGCGCTTATATCGCGATATTGTTTACCTGGGCTCTCCTCAACAGTAATTGGCCCTACTCCCTCCTGTTCTCATCGATTTTGACCCTTGTCACAGCTACCAGCATTGCAGGTGTTCATTATTCGCCGCAATACTACGCAAACCGAGCCGGATTAATTGCTGCGACTCAATTCCCGCTTATGATTGCTTTGGGAATGAAGAACAATGTTTTGACATGTGAGTACTATGTCCAAAAATATTGCACTACGCTCACACCATTCTTAGTCCTGACCGGGATCAGTTTCGATAAGGTACATGTGATGGCTATCTGGTCATCTCACGGTCGTTCACCCGTTTTTCACTATTTCTTTTCGCCTTTACCAGCTCAATGTCCTCCATCGCGTCGCGGCCAGAGTACTCTGCGTCATGCTGTGGATCCATGGTGCCGGACATGTACGTAGTTCCCGTTTTTTTTCATGCACTGGGCTCATCTTTTAATGGGGCAGATCATAGAAAAGTAAGAAAATTTACCGCCGCTATAACTGTTAACGGTTCCTTACAATTGTCGGATTTACAGCGGCAGCGCCGGAAATAGGGAAAACTTGCAAGAAGTTTGGTTTAGATGCGGCATCATGGCCCTCTCTTCTCTCACGCTCCTGTGCTTCTTGTCCATCCGGCCGTTGCGTAACCGTGCCTATGAACTTTTCCTCGCAGCCCACTTCTGCGTTGCACTGTAATTTAATGTATTCCACAAGGCAACTGATATTGACCTTGTTTTTACAGTGTTTTCCTCTGCGGGGCGTACTACCATGCAGAAAATAACGGGTGTGTGCGGTTTCCGTCTTAGCAACACCATACAATTCAGATCCCATTCCAGTCTAGGGTACTATCTGTGGCCCTCCCTCTTTGTTTGGGGCCTTGATCGGTTCTTACGACTTGTCCGCATCTTCCTCGTCAACGGAGGCCACTCAACTTTGCTCTCCACTCTTCTCCGGAAGAATGGGCCGCACCCGCTGCACGCCAGCATCGACGTGGTTTTCCCTCAGTTTCTTCGCGTCGCGGTCCGACGCCCGGATCATTTCCGGTGGGCAGCAGGCCAGATGGCCTATCTGTCTATTCCGAGCATCAGCGCAGCCCCGTGGGAGACGCACCCGTTTACAATCGCCAGCATTGATGACGACATTCGGCAAACCGACGGAGACAACGAGAGCCCTTCACGCGATGAGTCCTGCGAGAAGGGTGAATCGGTAGATTCGCTGCACGTCGCAGCGGAGGCCTTGTCGCCGACGGGGTACAGCAAGAAACTGGTCTTCCTCCTCCGCGTGCATGACGGGTTCACGAAAAGGCTTCTCAATGCGGCTTTAGCACCCGAGACTGGTGCCACATTCAAAGCATACATCGACGGCCCATACTGCAACCCGCCCTCGATCAGAGGATTCGGCACCGTGCTGTTCGTTTGCGGTATGTTTTGTACCTCATCTGATCCATATACCCTAACGCATGTTCAGGCGGTTCCGGCATCTCGTTCACACTTCCTCTACTGTTAGACCTCATCCGGTATGTATGATCGTGTCCACCGTCTTCTGATGTTTAATGTTTCTCAGACGAGCAAACAAGGGGACTAACCCAGAATGTCACAAAGTTACATTCGTATGGGCCGTTAGACACGCAGGTCCGCCTCCAAGCTAACCCAGCATTCTTTCCATAACTGAGGCCCGACTTGCAGAGCACATCAAATTAATCTCAGACACTCTTTCCAGTGCGCTCGAAGGCATCTCGGACTCACTCGCCATCGACATCCGTATCCACATCACCGCCTGTGTGGAGGACACCGACGGCGCATCCTACTCGGTCGATCCTGAGAAAAGCGAGAGCAGCCTCCGCACATCCGAGGATAAGCTCCAACAGGTCCCGTGCGTCCGCGTATTCTCCGGCCGTCCCAACGTCCACGCGATCGTGAAGTCCGAGGTCGCGGCCGCCACAGGCGCGATGGCGGTCAACGGTAAGCTGATACATCCTACTTGCACAAATTTTCCCCTACTTTTGCTTGTCGCAGTCTGTGGAACGGGAGGCATGGCCGAACATGTCCGTTCGGCATTACGTTCATCCAGCAGTGCCTCCGATATTATAAGGGGCGGGCCAAGTGTGACGCTGCATGTGGAGGCGTTTGGCGATTCTTGATTTAGCGACTTTGTATAACTTAGCTTCAAGTTGTAGTTTGTAGATGTACATTGTCTGATTGGGTAGCCAACTTCCAAGTGCTTGCTGCCCTAAGCGTGGACGACGTAATGTCGGAAAATATATATTTAGCCTATAACCTGAAAGTCGCCTTATGAGGTTCTCATAAGGTCTGAAAAGGCCAAATAAGGCGACTTTCGCTTGAAAAGGGCCTAAAAGTGCTAGGAATCACGTTTAAGATTCTTATAAGACCTTATAATGTCATTATAAGGGCTTTTCAGGAAAAAATCATAAGTTTCAAGTTTCAGGTTTTTCCGACATAAATAAAGGTACACAAACACCCCTTTCTCTCAAACCAATCTCGACCGTAAACAACTTCGTGACGACTCCCCTATAAAGCCTAGATCTGGAATCCAGCTCAACGCCAAAGGCAGATGCTCACAGAATGAGCCGAATGTGCGTCTCCCGCTCAAGTTGCGAGTGTCGGGAGTCGGTAGCACTGACGTTATGAGTTCAGGGTTCATTGATCCCATCCTTGGCCGCTCTTGTCACGTCCAACGATGTACCGTTACCTCCATCTATCTGAGGTTAACGAAATTTTATCCAACCGTAAAACCGCACTTTCCGAATTGGCGACCGAGATCTCTGAACTCGAATGGAAACTTGATGCTCTGCGGAGTAAACATACCGAGCAAGTCTCAGAAATTGCCCGGTACACCCAAGTTCTCTCCCCTGTTCGCCGATTACCGCCCGAGATCATCGGGGAAATATTCCTCTATTTTACCCCGAAATTATGGAAACCGGAACTCCCATGGAAATTGGGGCATATTTGCCGTCGTTGGAGGATGATTGCTCTTTCTCTTCACCAATTATGGTCTGTTTTGGATATACGACCTCGCGCGGGTTCTCCGGAATGCCATAAGTCCTTACGATTGACCGATGGCAATTGGGGAGGCACAACAACTTTAGTATGATAGGCATCGGATGATGCCTATTGATGGGACTAATGCCTATCACAATTGAAAAAATGCCTATTATGCGGGTGAATGCCTATTGCTTCACAAGTGCCTATCATTCCATGAATGCCTATCCACCAAGGCTTTCTCCCCCCTGTGTGACCACAGGATTGTTCAGATGCTTCAGATGCAGCGTGCACAACACATGAAGAGTGCAGAACATGCCATTTATCTGCAGCACTCGGCACACATCTGCAGCACATCATCGCCAAGGGCAGCACATCAATGATTAAGTGTGGCACATCTCCACACAGCACATGCGGAAAATGCTGACCAATCAGCAACCAGCGACATCCACGTCTGCCACACCGACTTCAGGGGCTTGGGGAAGAATCTTGCCTCATAAACCTACCTGACTTTCAATTTCAAGGGCACCCCACACCTTGGATTTCCTTGATCCCAGCATAATTGTTGATTCAAAACATACTATGGTAGAGTGGAAGTTGAAGTCTACTTAGATGCTCAATAGGAATGAGAAAATTATGAACATTCTATTGTATAATATTCAGTCTGCTCTGGAAATGCAGCCATATGTTGGCAAGGGAAGACAGGCAGGACAAAGGGCGGAGACAGGGAGCAGAGATGGAAACTGGCAATGGCATTGGTTGGATCAGAGAATGCAAGAAGAGCAGAGGATATGCGAGTTGGTACAAGGTTGAAGAAAGGCTCAGGGGTGGAGGTGGCCATAGCTGTTGAACATTGTATATTTCCTAGTACTTATGGGATTGTGTGTTCAACTGGGGCTAAGCCACTTACTTGTTGGTTTTACAGTGAACAAAGCTGCCACATCGCTTTACCATCAGGCATGCTTGTAATAAATTGAACCGAGGATGGATATGAGAAATGGTTGCAAACAGACATACAGAATTTTATATAGAGTGAGTAGGGTGGAGGAGGAATATGTACGCTAGTTGAACAGGTGAATTTTCACAGAGTGAAATTAAATAAGGACAATGCCAGAAAGAACAGATGTTGAAAAGTGCATTGTGCATGGAGAAACAGGAGGTTGATTAAGGACTTGGGTCCAAACTGGCTCATTTAATACTGTATTTTGATTCAAAGATCTGAACTCCCAAATTGGAATGTTTGAAAAATGCGGTGATAGCCTCGGTCATGACCAAGCCAGAAAGTACCAGGATGGTTTATTTTCACTTAGAATGGTAAAATACATTCACTATACATGAATCCGGTGAGGGGTGGGCGAAGAAATCTGACATGTAAATGCAAAGATTTGGACTCTCCTGAATTGGGATGTCTGAAAAATGCGGTCATAGCCTCGGTCATGACTGAGCCAGAAAGTACCAGGATGGTTTATTTTCACTTAGAATGGTCATGTACATTCATTTTAGACGAATTCAGCAAGGAGGAAGTGAAGAATTCTGACATGTAAATGCAAAGACTCAAACTCTCACAAATTGGGATGTTTGAAAAATGCGGTCATGGCTGGTCATAGCCTTGGTATGACTGGTCATAGCCTTGGTCATAACTGAGCCATAAAATACTACAATCACTTATTGTCATATGTATTTATTATACACAAATTTCGCAGTGGGGACCGAGTCGGACTTTGGCTCAAAGTCACGCGGGCATGGGCTTTGCTATTCATGGCATTAGCTGGGTGGGGTGAAGGGGGCGCGGTCATTGTGACCATGGTCACTGAAAATATGCGTCACTTTTCATGTTACTGATGTGACTTGTTAGGTAGTCAAGTGCGTGATAGGTGTTTAAGCATGCATGATAGGCATTTGAATGCGGGATAGGCATTTAATTGTGTGATAGGCATTCAACTGTGCGATAGGTGTCCATTGAATACCTATCCTACTAAAGTTGTATGTACTCCAATTGGGAGCATGCCAACGAGGAGGAGCTCACAAAGCTTCCTGATCGATCCTACAACGAGGCTGAAATCAGGGACGGCCATTACATCGAGATCCTTCTTGAGTTCGTAGAAGAATGCATAAAACGGACCACACAACATCCCCTCTCGTTTCGTCTTGGCAATTACTACAACTATTCCGACGGCGTTTATGAACAGCACTTTTCGCTCTTTCCCCTGTTCGACGCCCTCATGAAGCATTCATACATGTGGCACCACGTCGCTCTTGTAGATCCTCCACAGGCTCTGTTGCACCGTTTGTCCGACGCACCAGGGAAATTCAAGGAGCTGCGCAGGATTTCATTGGTCAGCATTAGACGTCCTATGGACCCATATGACTTCCATTATCCACGGCGGGAATACACTCTTAACCTCCATAACATCCCGAATCTCACCTACCTCACCTTACAAGATATCAGTCTACCTTCTGCCACCGATCTTTGCATACCATGGTCTCAACTCACCACATATCACGATTCTGATTCACGAACTCCTCTGCATGTGGGACCACGGTAACAGGTGGTCGTCGTATCGCCAACTCACGAACCTGAAGGTTTTACTCCTGCGTTTGAAATTCATTTCCAGGCTCATCCCCTCCCATGATAGATCACCTTGGGGTCCGCACTTGGAGGTTATGCGATTCATGAATGCGTCGTTCCTTGAGCAGCAATGCAAGTGGGAGGCGCTTGCCGCAATGCTCGAAGCTCGGTTCCAGCCAACGACCGACAACATATCCCAACTCCGTATGTTCGATTTTCCTATATGTGGACCAAGTGGTAGCCGACAATTTGAAGGCGTTGAAAAAGCACGAAGGTTGGAATATTATATTCGAGGAAGACGATAGCGATTGGGAATTCTAGGTTCACTTTCGATCCACTATCGTACTTGTACGGGTATCTCTTTATGCATTGCGAACGGCCGCATAGCTCTTCTTCACACTGTCCAGCTGCATCTCTAAAAAGTGTCAATATCAAAAGTCGACCGCAATTGAATTAACACACCAATGAGTCGCGAATCCGACGCAAACACGGCCATGGCGCCGACGAGCGTCTCGACTGAGTCCCCGAGCTCCTCGGTGGTGGCGCGCGCCGGCGAGCTGTACCGCGCGCGCGAGAGCTCCGTGATGAACACCTGGCACGCCGCCGTCCACAGCGTCTGTCAAGCAATTCAACAGCATGAACAACAAAATTCTCAACGCAACCCACCCCCATAATGGCATCGACGAACCCCAGCGCCTGCACGTCCGTCCCGCCGAGGAGCGCAACGACAGCGTGCGCGGCCGTGAGCACTCTCCCGCGCGACGCGCGGTTGCCGAGGCAGAACGGGTTGTGCAGCTGGATCGTCGCGACGTGCGCGAGCGTGTGCGTGACGAGAAGCGTGCGCGACGCCGCGCGCGGCAGGCCCAGCTTGAAGCCCGCGATCACGCCGTCGAGCGCGCTGAACTCGTCCGAGAACGGTGGGGGCTGGTCGTGCCGCGTGATGCCTGGTTGCGTTAACGTTGAGTTAAGGTTGGTAAGTTGGCAGACGCACTGTCGCTGTAGCGCGCCGCGAGGCGCGACGCCTGCTCAAAGAGGATCGCGGCTTTAGCGTGCAGTGCGGGGACAGCCGTCCCGTCGTCCAGGATGTTCGCGAGAAATTTATCGATCGTCCCGCTGCTCTGCGCCGGCAGCAGCCCCGGGTTCTAGCCAGAATCAGCACACAAATCCCTGCACGAAAGGAAAAAAAAACCCACCTCCGAGTACTCGTACAGCTCATGCGGCCACGGCGTATCGACCCCATGCGCCGCATACGATATGTTCGCGGGCGAGCCGTCTGCAGTCGTCCAGCAGTTGTTCAGCGTCAGCACCGCCCAGAACGCATTCACGCGCTCGCCCTCCTCACGTGCGGCCGCGGGCGGCGGCAGTGTGCCCTTCCCCACGTCCGCCATGGGTGAGCGCATGCGGTGCAGGCCTGCGCTGAGCACAATGCTGGCCGCCGCTCCGGCGTGGTACTTGCCCTCGAGCACGCGCGCGGCGCGGAAGAAATAGGCTGCCAGCAGCACCTCCGCCTGCGCGGTGTGGAGGACGGCGTGTGGGAGGGTGCGCGCGGCGCTGCGCAGCGCGGCGGCGAGGAACGCAGGCTCGTGTGCGGAGAGTGCGGGCGAGCGTGTGAGGCGCGCGCCCCAGAGACAGACGGCGTGGCGCAGGGCGGGTGATACGGCGTGCGGCGGGGCGGTGCCCGCGGCGAGGTCGAGGAGGATCTGCGGGTCGAGGAAGAGGCCGATTTGGGAGGCGTGGCGCATGAAGTTATGGGTCCTGGACCAGCGTGAGGATGTAGAATATGTTTTTCCTATGAACTTACAGGGCTTGGCAGATGCCGAGGGGAAGGTTCTGTCATTGTGTTGCGAACGTCAGCTGAAATCGATATACCCAACCGAAATGCAAACATCAACTAATGCTTCAGGATCTTCACAGCAAGTCAGTATCAATTTCGAACCACCACAAGTACTTACCCGGCGGTTGGTTCAAGTCAAGCCGCGGTATTCGCGGGAGCGCGATCGGCATAGGATGGTCCTCGCTCTGCGGCCCGACCGACGTGTGCCGCTCCTGGTAACTATTCCGAGCAAATGATGGCAACGAAGGGAGCGCGATCGTCCCGCTCTCCTCGCCCTGCTGCGAATACGGGTCATGGAGGTCGATCGACGTGCGGAACGCACGCGGATGCTCGAGCTCCTGGATGCGCGACTCGATGATGGATATTTGCTCTGGATGGTGTTCAGCTGTCTGCATGGTTGTTAGCACGACACAGACCTTCGAGCAGCTGCGAGCGCGCCGGCCCGCGCTCGGTGTATTCGCAGTCGCTGAGGCCGCCGCCCACAAACCGCGCGCAGGGGCCACAGATCGGTTTTTTGGCGTCGCATTTCTAGCCTAACCATCAGCGGTGGACTCGAAAGACTTATATGAAAGCACCGACAACTTTTCGACGTCTGTGGTAAGAGCTTCGTTAAAATCCTGCACACCTGCACAACACAAACACACACCTGCAGTTAAAGCATGCCTTGCCCTTGTGTAACTGGGTCTGCTTTGACGAGCTCGAACTTGCTTGTTGGTCCATGATGTTGACTGAACGCCCCTCGCCCCGCTTAAATACACTTACCCCACCCAGTGCAGGTCACGACGCGCTGAGCAACCCCAGACGCGAGCGTATTCCGGGTTGAGGCATTCCGCCCTCGGCCTCAAGCCCCTGACCGACGAAATGATTTAAATGATTGGGAATCAATGTGCGCATCAGGAAATGAAAGTCCCAGACGGCCATTTGGCGGTGGTGTCGCGCGCTAGCGAGGCGCGGTACATCCCGTGTAGGTGGCAGACGGGCGCCTTCGGTGTTTGGGGGTGGGACGCGTAAGGGCCCCAAGTGCGACACCACCGAGTCACGGCGTTGAGTGCCTGGGATGCCTCCAGTCACTCCCCCTCCGATCCACTTGTGGACCAAAAAATTTGGTTCCTATATCTTACGATTTTCACCCAGTTCTACTACTTATACAGGCCCATTTGGGCGCAAACTTTTTCTTTGATGCAACGTTGATGGTGGCTATACACCTGGGGTTAGTTTGACCAAAAAAAAAATCTCCTGCCGCCCTTGATTTACTTTACGGTGAACCGAGCCCGCCACTTTTTGGTTTTATTTACCTTACAGAACGGGCCCGAAAGCAACTATTTTTTGGGCGTTGGTTTACTTTACAAATGGATGGGCTCAAGGCGATCGAGTGACCGGGGGCCTGCTCGGAGGCTGTCTGCCCGGCAATATAAGCGGTCTGCGGCTTAACATCACCGTCATCAATTGCGCCGGCCTCGGCGTCGGACACATCCTGCTCCCGCTCACGCCACCGTCTTTCAAATCTCCGGCCAAAGTCTAAGTCTTAGTAAGACTTAGTCTTCTGCACGAACATCTCAGGACAGCGGATAACACGCTATTGCCAGTACTGCACTGTGTATCATATCCCCGTACCAAGCCCAGGTCATGGTATCTCAATGATCTCATTGCAAACCAAAGTTGAAACCAGGGCCATATCGCGGATAAATGGTTAATTTGTGCCATTATCGCCGTCCCCATCACACGGGGGATTATCTCGAGTATCAATCATATTCACAGTCGTCCGTCGCGGTCTTTCTCGGCATCGAGCGGCGGTCGGTTCCTGCAGAGCTGTAACTGCACGGCAACCCCTTGAGATCTGAGACGCCTCGTCTCTGTGAAGTTGATCTGCATCCTTTCACGCATTGTCGACTCCCCACTCGCATTGGTCAATTGTGATCTGGGCTTACTCCAAACTCGAGGAGTAATACCGGCCAGTCTTAGCAATTTGCGACCGGATCTCAACCCGTCTCCCCGGAGGACCTGTATGCGCTTCCTCTGCCCAATCCCCCCCAAAAAAGAAGGTGCATGAGATCGGAGATAAAGTTGCGTCCAAGCTCTAGCACTGTTCGCCCTCGTGGATTTCTCTTCTGTGTTTCAAGCGATGCCTACACAGCACGCCCGGGCTCCGGTGTATGTCCCTTCGATGGTGTTCGTTTCGTGGTGGCGAGCCCATCTCGGTTCGCGTTGTTTAGTTTGTGGCATCAACAGCGCCTCGCCTCTGCACATGCTTGCCTCGTGGACTCCCAAGTGGCGTTCTGCGCTTTCCCCAACTCTATGACTTACTGGCGAATCGCGTCCCTGTTCTTGTCCCTCTTTCCCTACTGACGTATACATAGAGTTCTAGCAGATCTTCGACATGCCGTTCCTATCTTCGGCTCAACTCTTTTACACCTTCGAGGTTCTGCTGATTTGGTTCCACTGCTGCTCCACGCATTAAAATTCCTGCATGTTGACTTTTCTGGGTTTTCTCCAACTCGACGACCCTTGTTCTTGTATTTTGTCTTTCGCATACATTTCTGCCACGCCCTCCCACTCGTGCCTTAGGCTCAACTATCTTCGTCCTTCTTCCTGTTAAGATGATTCGAAATAATATGTCCCTTGACGGAGACTCCACTCGCAATTCGCGTTTAATTCGGATCTGTACTCAAGGATCTACGGCCACTTTCATAAAATCCCCCCCTTCTCTCCATTTATTCTCCGCATACTACTCCGCTGATCTGATTCATATACTTTTCCAACGATGCTGGACTCAAACCCGTCAGTCAAGCTTCGTACCTTGTGGCGCTTCAGCTGCTTTCCTCTCCCTCAGGCTACTGCTCTCCCTTTGATCGCGATGGTCGTCTCCTGGTACAAGTCGCCTCGCGTGTAACGCAGTGTATTTTGAATACACACCCGTCGTCCCTTCGCGGTATAACGTTCCCGCTTGTATTTGCCATCCTATATGTCCAGAGTTCAAATCGTTTCGTCTCTCAGGACATTTAGATTACGTTTCTTTCGCTCGTATACTCTCCCTTCGGCCGAGGCCATCACGATGGCCGTTTGCTATAAAAGTCACTTGTTGTTCTGCATATGTCTGCTCATACACGTCTACTCAAATTCGAGGCAAAATATCAAATGGCGATCTAGGATTTCTTCGCATTCGTGGACCTACAGGCAACTGGCCACAGAAAATATCACTCTTCTGGTCGTTCTCCGCTCGTTAATTTCCCCATCAGCTGCAGTGCCCGCCTTGGGCTGTAAAATTTGCGATCGGAACTCAACTCGTCCAGTCGGCTACCAACAGGGTGGGAGGACTTGGATTCTCTGCCTCTTGCTGAGTTGAGCTAGAAGAGATCCTAGATGGAGGCGCTGGGTGCGTCCAAGCGCTCGCCCTCGTGAATTTTCTCTTCCACTGTCGACGTCTTTCAACCGGGCCCGTGTAAAGCGCTCGCCCGGTTTCGGATGCTGTTTGATCTCCGTGCGCTGCATGCTCCCACACCGTGGCGCATCCGAGCGCTACTCTCTGACTGAAATGTACGCTTAGTTATTGGCTTCTTGGAATAGTATACTGGGTCCTCGAGGCGAGCTGTTCCTCAGATGCGATCACAAGAACCACGTTAGCTTGCGACAAGGTAAATTTCCCACCGTTCGCGCTTTGCACCTCCCCGTGTCTCGCAAGAGGCCCCCTGTTGTGCGAGTCATGGAGGCTGCACAGGAGAGCACGTCGGGGGCACTTGACGCTGAAGGGCCGGAAAAGGGAATGCTTTGTCAGCAGCTGACCTCATCCCACGTTTCAGCACTTTTGCCTTGAGTTCTCGACTCGGCTTTTTCCTGTCTTATTCTTCAGTCTGCTGCGGTCTTGTGCCTGCTCCTCCCCGCCCCCACACTCTGCCCCGCGTCTCCCCTTGTTTTTCCTACGTTTCCCTGGCCTTTTACACCGTCAATGCCCTCTGGAGACCGCAGCGACTCGCCTGATGATCGAGAAAAAGACGACGGCAGAGGGGGAAACAAGAAATCCGCCGCGTCCAAGGGTGCGCTGTGGGCTCGCCTCGCTTTTTTTTGCCGAGTCTGACTCGTTGCCGTAGCAAAAGACTTGTCGCATGTGCCGTGCAAATTCTACAAGGTCGGCTCGTGCACCGCCGGGTCCTCCTGTCCTTTCTCGCACAGTCTAGTCGAGCCCGGCGGGCAGAAAGATGTCTGTGCATGGTTCGTCAAGGGCAACTGCAAGTTTGCCCACAAGTGTGCCCTCGCCCACGTTTTGCCCGGCCAGCCCATGGCCATGGACCGCAAGAACAAAAAAGCCGCCCAGATCGCCGCGGGGGGCGCAAAAAACAGCGACCGCGACGGCGGCAAGGGCCGCGGCGGCAGCAGGCGTGAAGGCGGCGGCGCCCGCAACACCCTCCTCGCTGGCGGGTCGACCGCCCCCACGCGCGCACGACCACCCATGAACATGTCGCTCAAGGCGACCATCTCTCCCTCCGCCCCCGCGCCCCCCCTCAAGGACACCGACTTTGCGTCCTTCGGCGTGCTCGACGAGAGCACGCAGCTGCCCACGGCCCCCGCGCGGAACAAGTCTCCGTCGCCGAGCGCCACAAAACCGCCGTCGCCCGTGACGCTCCCCGTCTCTGCGCCCCGCCGCCCGAGCACGAGCACGTCGCCAAGCAAGGACTTTGGCCCGATCGGCTCGCCACCGTCATCTGCGACGTCGCCCGCGCGGATGAGCGACACGCCGCCGACGCAGGTGAACGGCTTCCTCTCGACTTCGCCATTCTCTGCGCCAGGCACACAGTCCGTGTTCCTCGGGTACGGCGAGAGCGGCCGCAAGGTCATGGCGGCCAGCCTCGGGAGCGGCATGGCGATGGGCGGCGGGCCAGGCGGGTGGAATGGCGGCGCGCAGGCATCCTCGTCGCCGCTGCGCGGCTCGCTCCTGTCCGCTAGCCGCGCAAACGGACGCGAGGTCGACATATCGATTGAGTATGATGATTTCGGGGGCAAGGGGCGGCGGAGGGGTGGTGCGCTCGAGGACACAGGCGAGGACCTCGAGGACTTCCTCCCGAGCTCGCTCACGGATCTCCTGACGCCCGAGGAGCGCTCCCGGCGCATGTCGCGCACGAACTCGGCGCAGTCGCCCCCCGTGGGTGGGTTCGAGGGCTCCTCGCCGCATCGCCACGGCCTGGGCGTTCCGCTCGCAGCAGGCGGCGGCGGCGGTGGCGGGCACCGCTACTCACGCTCCGTGCCCGCACCGTCGCTCCTCGGCGGCGACCTCAAGTCCATCTGGTCCGACCAGGGCGCGCCTCTCCCCGGCGCGCAGCACCCCACCACCTCCGGCCTCCCCACCTCGCCCATGGGCCTCGGACCAAGCTCGTACTCCTCCGCGTCCGGCTTCGGCGCGGGCGGGCGCGACTTCGACGGTGGCGCGCCCTCCTCCTTCGCGGACGACGGGCTCGGCATGCGCGGAATCGCGTCGCTCTCGCCCTCCAACGCGAGCGCGGCGTTCCTCCCGGGGATGCACCACTACCTCGCGCAGTCCAAGGCCGGGCAACAGCAGCAGCAGCCAGGCAAGGGCCTGCGCACGACGAGCAATCCGTTCACCAGCGCCGCGCTGCAGCCGGGACCCCCAGGCATCGCGCACTACCTGCAGAGCGGCCCGTCACCCGCGTACGGCAACAACGCACACAACGCATACGTGCGCCCGAACCCGTTCGACCTTACGCAGCAGCCGCGCGCGCCACCCGCGCACGCGCCGGGGCAGAGCCTCCCGCAGGGGCTCGCGGCGGGGTACTCGCGCATCCACGCGCTCCCGCCGCTGGGCCTCGGGTCGCCGAGCCCCGGGGCGTTCGGCACGTCACCCGGCGTCGGCGGGGGGGGGCGGGGGCGGGGCGTTCGGCGGGCGCGACTGGTCGACGATGAGCAGCGGGAGCGTGGGCGGGAGCCCGGGGCTCAACGGGTTCGTCAGCGGGGGCGGTGGCACCAACGGCAATGGGGGCAGTAACGGGATGAACGCCAACGCGGCGCCGAGTCAGGCGCAGGTGCAGAAGGGCTTCGCGGCGGCAGCGTCGCCGCCCGCGCTGGAGACGATGTTCTCGCGGCTGTCGTACTCGGCCGCGGCGGGGCGTGGCGGCGCGCCGGCGGCACCCCCGCCGATGCAGCGCAACGTGAGCGGAGGCAACCGGTGGCAGAACGCACCGCTGAGCCCGCTCAGCGGGCCCGTCGTCACGCGCGACGTCGCCGACGACGATCTGTTCCCGCTCGACGAGTAGTGCGGTCACGTCCGACGAGCAGCATGGTACCAGGGTGCCAACTTATCTATATAATTAATTCCATTCCATTCCTCTCATCTCACTTGCGACACCATTTTGCTCTTGATTTTGCTTATTCATCTCTCTCTTCCCATCTTTCCCGCCCTCTGTGCTCACGACTCTCATGATCTATCTACCTGTTGTGCGTGTTATCTACACTGTCTTACACCTATTCCTTCCTCTCTCACATTTATCTCACTATCTCCTCTCATCTCGCTGTCCCACGACCCACTGGCTCTGCCGTTAAAATCCAAAGCACACGCGGCGGTCGTAGTATTAGTATCTTTAGTACATACAACAATTGACAATCCGAATCCGAATCCGAATACAAAACCATTCCGTTTGTCGTTTTCCTTTTCCCCTTTCTCTTCCTTCTTGCTCGCGCGTTTGTATATAGTATTTGTGGTGGCGAGTATATACATACTACTAACTACTGCTATCCTTGTATCAATAGTGTAATTTAGGATACCATTTCAATCTAGAGGTGTTGCCGCGGCGTGCCCGTTAACGTTGGTCGGGGATGGATATGTGTATGAGATGCGTTCGCATATACGGTCTTGCAATGGGATTTTTTTTGGCGAGGTACGGTCAAGTCCAGTTTCGAAGCCTCATTGGATAGTTACGAGCGCAAAAATGCAGAGTGTACCAAGAAAGATATACAGACGACAGTGTCAAGGAACCGATATTCAAAATATACGCAATATGCCCTTCTCACTCAGCAAGGGCATCCACGGCCGAATCATGTCCGGATAAGATAGGTCACCAGCGTTCCGCGGCGCTGTATATATCGTCACCTCTTCCAGCACATTCGGCTCAGGCTCGCCAAACCGAAACAGCAGCTCGTCGATGGCGCGCCAGGCCGTCTCGTTGACGAACGTGTGCTCGCTAACAACACTAAACATGACCCGTATCTTCTTCACCCCACCCAGGTTGCCGGGGTGCCCAAATCTCCTGAGCAGGGTCACCATATACTCGGGGAGGTATATCCCGAAGACGAGCGAATGCAACTGGCTGGCGCCCTCCAATATATTTGGGATAACCGGCTCCTCGGCATAGGGATCTGTGCAGATATCTTAATGACGGAGAACAAGCACAGACTCGGGGCGCACCTCTGTAATTTGTTATAGAGAGAACCTGGATTGACCGCGCATTCAAACGGAGAAGGCGTGTCACGCATGTATCATGGAGGGAAAGCGACTTCAACCGCGTGCAATCGATCAGCGAGAGAGTCAATGACGCAGTCGAGCGCTGGTGGGTGTATATTCCGGACGGTCAACGCGTCGAGCACAGTGGCCGATGATCTAAGAACGGCTGCGGCGGCAGGGATGGAATTTTGCATGAAGCTAATTCCATTCAAAACCAGCTTCTTCAATTGAGGGCTGCCGCTGAGAAGGCCTTGAAGGTGCGAGCAATCCATAAATTCAAAATGGCCGAGCTCGAGGTATAAGGAGGAATGGTGCCTGGAAGCGGGAAATTCGCCCAGGCTCATCAAAATACCCGTGGTACGAGTCATCCCATGAGGTAATCTTTAGCCAAGTCAAGTTCGTGACTTTGGACAGGATATGCGCAACATCTTCCCATGGTGACTTGCTTAGACACTCAGCGGAGTTGGTGGAGAGTGACGTGTTCAGAAACATGAAAAGTTCCATAACGTAGGCACAAAGGTGCGGAGACGACGATAGAAGGAAGGAGAATCGAAGTCGCGATAGATCATCCTTGAGGTGTATCACGGAGAAGAGGCACATCTGGCTCCGTGCAAGAAAGGCATGTGAGACCAACGCACAAGACTTGAGAGAAGGTGCTGCCTCTGCAGAAATATGAACCTCATCGATTATCTCATCGACGAGCTCTTGTGCCAGTCGCATAATCGGGAGGAAGGAAGGAAGGAAACAAACGTAAAAGCGAAGTATCTTAAAGGTCATGTGAGGCTTGTTTGACCAAGATAAGATAAGATTGGGAAGCAAAGAGATGCGAGCAAGCTTGAAGGATGTAAGTACGTGCAGTGGCGCCAAGTTGGACTGGAAAAGTATAAGATTGTCTATGAAATCATCTGAGAGGGACTCGGAAGGAAAAGAAAATGCAGAGAATTTGGAGGAAGGTATGGAAAGCCGGAGCTCCACGTTCGTAACATTATGGCAGAAAACCAAATCGGTCGACATAATGTTCAGTAGCGATTAGAGTCAATGCACAATATCTTTCTCCCAGATAACAGTGGAAATTACTGTGCGACTCAATTCACCTGGCCACCTTAGCAAGATTAGGGTGAATAGCGACCTGCAAAGAGAGATCTTAAACACAGTCCAAATTGACGCGCAGAACCGGAGCTGAATATTCGATACCTAAGCGTGAAACGGAAAATAAAAAACAAAACACTCACAAGTCAGAGTAATGTGGACTGAGAGTGTATATGTAGAACTCCTTTTGCATACAATACTGCATCCATTCTCTCAGCATCTCCTCAGGATGCCATTCACCAGGGATCCGCTGAGAGCCGGAATATAAATTAACCTCTGCAGGTCTAGGCAGATCACCTGGCTTCCCTAGAGTTCTGTCTGTTAAACTGCAGTCCTAGTGACATGTATACGGTCTCATTCATTCCCTTTTTCTATTACTTACCGTGCTTATCGCCGCGTCACTCTTTCCTCATATATTCCATTTGTTACCTGTCACACTCTCAGCGTCGTTCTCCTACGCGTTCGCTGAGAGTGAGTCCAGTTACCTTACATCTGCTGTACCTTACTTACAGTATCCGAAGGGATCTCTGTCTTTTAGGTATTAATATATAAGCATCGTTCTCCTACGCGTTCGCTGAGAGGATCTCTGTCTTTTACTGTCTAGTTCTTGCCAATTGACAGTGAAGGTCCTCTTGGTGACTCTCAGTGTTATTGTTTTCAGCACCATAAGATTACCCAGGTCACTGAATAACTGGATAATTTTGACAAGCGATGATAACACAGGAACATTGAGATCTAGGAGGTGGAAGCCGTTCATGTAGGGCTCCCCACCGTAACCGTAAATACGATTTACGGTACAGTTGCGGGTGACCATAAACCGTAACTGTAAGCCCTCCGGAGAGCGTGCAGAATTACGGTTGATTTACGGGTTGGTCGGAAAGTTTGCGAGGAAAGGGTCTGGTCATGATTGAAGGGTCAAGGCAGCTGCAGATAAGTGAGAAACAGCTGAATTCAGTGTCTCAGAGTTCACTAACCTTCATTTGACGCCGTTCTTCCGCCCGTATACGGTTCATACGGATCCCGGGACCCGTACCGTAACCGTACCGTAAAGGCAAAAAGTCGTCATTTTACGGGCCGTAATCGTACGGTCGTAACCGTATACAGTACGGTGGGGAGCCCTACGTTCATGACAAATAGAATATCAGAGTCAACTGTCTCTTCTCAGTATTGAGCTAGTAACCCATATCCCTTTAACTACAGGGAAAAGAATGAACTTGTATGATACTGTACTCTGCTGTCACTGGGGGCAAAGAGCAAAATGATAGGCCAATATATTGAAAGTACAGTCATCCATGCCAAATCACCCAGATTGTTATGCATTATGAGAATTATGAAGTATGAGAATTATGCAGTATGAGCTCACCTCTATGGTGTAAAGTTACATGTTGGTGGACCCCAAAGCCTATGCACTATTCATATGCATTATGAGCAAGTTGACTGTATATCATAAGTATTTTACAAATATCCACAGAACATCCTTGGTATATGCCAGGTGTATATGTTCCGCATATTTCATATATCCCAGCAAAATACCCAGAATATGCAGGGTCCGGATATGATCAGTATATTAGCCAATTTCCAGAAGATATGTTTTCAATATACGGAGCTCTGATGCTTTCAGAGCAACCCTCGCCACCGTCGATCGTGGTGGCTGGTTCCAACCTCAGTTCTTCAAGGAGTCGAAGGCATTCTATAAGGTGTGTGGGCGATTTTTTTTCCTCCATTTTGGGTCATTTTTGATCCTCTTGCATATATTGAGGTTTGCGAACTCAATTCTGCACCGTTTTCCTCGACGCATGGACCGTTCGCCTCGCCTTGAAAATTCGCAGGGGGTGACGTCCTTTGAATTCTTGTTTGGTATTTTTATCGCTTTGATTGGTCAATTATCCTGTTTCTGTTCATATTTCCTCTGATTGGTGAGCGCGTGTGTCGCACGTGATGCACTTAGTCACCAGAGTGCAGCGTCTATTCGTTGGTCTAGACCATGACGTCGGTGTCGCCCAATTGCACTCAGCGAGCTCTGTCCCTCTGCTCGACGCCGTCGACGTCGAATTTGGCCGTGCAGTGACCGAGCGCGTCCCAGCACAAAAACTGGGAGTTCCCGTCTGCTGCTACATTGCGCTCGCTAGCGCGCGAGACCACCACGGCACCGCCAAAGGCGGCCAGCCACCTGGGACTTTGGTTTCCTGATGCGTACATGCTTCCCAATCAGCATTTCATTCAGTCAGGGGCTTGAGGACGAAACACCTCAACACGGAATGTGCTCGCGTCTTGGGTTGCTCAGCGTGTCGTGACCTGCGCTGGAGCGAGTGTATTTAAGCGCAGAGGAGGGTGACTGTCAGCATCATGGACCAGGCAAGCTCCAGCTCGTCCGGAAGCCCCAGTTGCACAAGGGAAAGGCATGCTTTAACTGCAGGTACGTCTTTGCACCGTCGATCTCTACAGGTTTTTGACGAAGCTCTTACCGCAGACGACGAAAAGTTGTAGGTCTTTTTATATACGTTTTTCGAGGCGATCGCTAACCGTTGATCCAGAAATGCGACGCCAAAAAGCCAATCTGCAGCCCCTGCGCGCGGTTTGCGGGCGGAGGCCTCAGCGACTGCGAATACACTGAGCGTGGGCCCGCGCGCTCGCAGTTCTCGAAGGTTTGCCTTTATTTCACCCCCGCACAGACAACTGAACTCCCTGAAGAGCAAATATCCATAATCGAATCGCGCATCGAGGAGCTCGAGCAGCCGCGCACGCTCCGCACGTCGATCGGCCTTCACGACCCGTATTCGCAGAGCGAGGAGAACATGACGATCGCGCTCCCGTCGGTGCCACAGTTTTCGGGGAGTAATTACATGGAGCGGCAGAGGTCGGTTGGGCCGCAGGGCGAGGCCATACCATGCCGATCGAACTCCCGCAAATGCCGCGGTTCGACTTGAATCCGCCGCCTGGTAAGTACTTGTAGTGGTCTAAAATCGATGCTGACTTGTTGTCAAGATCCCGAGGTATTGGTTGATGTTTGCATTTCGATTGTTTAATAATTTAAACTGAAGTTCGGTACAGAACCTCCCGCTCCGTACCCTCCAAGCTCTGTAAGTTCATAGGTAAAAACGTATTCTACATCCTCACACCAGCCAGGATCCACAACTTCATGCGCCACGCCTCCCAAATTGGACTCTTCCTCGACCCCCAGATCCTCCTCGACCTCGCAGCAGGCACCGCCCCGCCGCACGCCGTATCCCCTGCGCTTCGCCACGCCGTCTGTCTCTGGGGCGCACGCCTCGCGTGCTCCCCCGCCCTCACCGCACACGAGCCTGCGCTCCTCGCCGCCGCGCTGCGCAGTGCCGCGCACGGCCTCCCGCGTGCCGTCCTCCACACCGCGCAGGCGGAGGTGCTCCTGGCAGCCTACTTCTTCCGCGCCGCGCGCGTGCTCGAAGGCAAGTACCACGCCGGCGCGGCGGCGAGCATCGCGCTCAGCGCTGGCCTGCACCGCGTGCGCTCACCCATGGCGGACGTGGGTAAGGCCACGCTACCGCCGCCCGTGGACGCGCACGCGGAGGGCGAGCGCGTGAATGCGTTCTGGGCGGTGCTGACGCTGAATAATTGCTGGATGACTGCGGACGGGTCGCCTGCGAACATATCGTATGCGGCGCATGGGGTCGATACGCCGTGGCCGCATGAGCTACACGAGTATTCGGAGGTGAGTTCTGTTTTGTGAGGACGATTTCGCGTGTTGATTTGAGGACTAGAACCCGGAGCTGCTGCCGGCGCAGAGCAGCGGGACGATCGAAACATTTCTCGCGAACATTCCAGACAACGGGACCACTGTCCCGGCACTGCACGCCAAGGCCTCGATATTGTTCGAGCAGGCGTCGCGCCTTGCGGCACGCTTCAGCGACAGTGCGTCTCCCCGCTTTCAACCTGATTGCATCTCAACTCTTGTAACCAGGCATCACGCGGCGCGACCATCCCGCGCCGTTCTCGGGCGAGTTCAGCGCGCTCGACGGCGTGATCGAGTGCTTCAAGCTGGGCCTACCGCGTGCGGCGGCGTCGCGCACGCTGCTCGTCACTCACACGCTCGCACATGTCGCGACGATCCAGTTGCACAACCCGTTCTGCCTAGGTAATCGCGCATCGCGCGGGAGAGTGCTCACGGCCGCGCGGGCTGTCGTTACGCTACTCGGCGAGACGGACGTGCAGGAGCTGGGGTTCGTCGATGCGATTATGGGGGTGTGTTGCGTTGGAAGTTTTTTGCTCGTGCTGAATCAGTTGATAGACACTATGGACGGCGGCATGCCAGGCATTCATCACGGAGCTATCGCGCGCGCGGTACAGCCCACCGCCGCCCGTCATCATCGAGGAGTTCGGAGACTCCGTCGAGACGGTCATCGGTGCCATGGCCGTGTTTCCGTCGGATTCGCGGCTCATACGTGTGTTATTTCTATCCTGCAATCTGATTTTTGGTTGAAATTTGTTTAGAGATGCAGCTGGACAATGTGAAGCAGAGTTATGCTGCTGTTCGCAATGTATAGGGAGATACCAAAATACGTGAATAGGTCGTGAATAGGTCATTGTAGATTTTACTGGTTTATGGGTTCATGTTTGAAGATAGGATACGATACAGTATCTATCGTATGCAATCATACGATAGGGAGTTGAAAGTGAACCTATGGTTCCGAATCGATATCCCCGAATGTAATATTCCAGCCTTCTTTCTCTTTCAACGCCTTCAAGTTGTTCACTACCGCTCGGTCGCATGCCGTCCGTCAGAATCAAAATCGAACATGCGAAGTTGTGATATGCCGTCAGTCGTTGGCCGAAATCGAGCTTTGATCATTGCGACAAGCGTCTTCCACGTGTAGTTCAACTTCTCCTTAAGGAACATTGGATTTGTAAATCCGAATCGCATAACCTCCAAGTGCGGTCCCAAAGGTGGTCTGACCCGAGAGGGATGAGCCTGGAAATGAATTTCTCCGAAATAATGTCGGAACCTTCGATAGACAGGTGTGTCAGATGGGGAAATGCTTCCAGGGTGGGTTCTACACTGGCATCGCGCCAACAGCTATCCGTCCGTGTAGATTGAAAATTTCGTCAAGAGGGGCAATGTGCCCGGGTTGGGGATGAGAATCTCGAAAGATGATGGGGGGTATCCCTTGGCATGCACGATTCGGAGGGTCTTCAAGACTGGATAAACGAAACAAGTGTGATATTTGGGCAGCCAGAGATATGGAACGATGCAGACAGCAAGGCTGGAAGCATAACAGGGCTCTCCTCAACGTGATCATTCTCAAACTGGCTGGAACTCAGGAGGAAAACCTTCAGGTTTGTGAGTTGCCGATACGATGACCACCTGTTGCCGCGATCCCCAGATGCAACAGAGTTCGCGATATGTCACGAGTTGAGACCATGGAATGCAAAGATCGGTGGCAGAAGGTAGAGTGATATTTTCCAAGGTGAGGTCGGTGAGATTCGGGATATTTTGGAGGTTGAGATCGTATCCAACTGGTGAATGATGGCCCAATGGCGACGCGAAATCTATGATGCCGCCCACCAAAATCCTGCGCAGCTCTTTGAGTTTCTCTGGAGCTTCGGACAAACTGTGTAACAGAGTCTGTGGGGGATCTACAAGAATGATGTCGTGCCACATAGATGAATGTTTCATGAGGGTGTCGAACAGGGGGAAGAGCGAAAAGTGGAGTCCACGATTATTGTTGTAAAGGCCGTGGTAATTGCCAAGACGAAACGTGAGGGCATGCTGTCTGGTCCGTTTTAAGCATTCTTCCACAAATTCAAGACGGTTTCAATGTAATGGCCGTCCCTGATTTCAGCCTCATTATAAGATTGATCAGGGAGTTTTGTGAGCTCCTCCTCGTCGGCATACTCCCAGTTGCCATCGGGCAATCGCAGGGGCTTATTGCATTTCGGAGGGTGCACACGAGGCCAAAAGCCCAGAACACACCATAATTGGTGGAGAGAAAGAGCGACCATCCTCCAACGACAGCAAATATGCCCCAAGTTCCAAGGGAGTTTCACTTCGCCTCGGTCAGTGAATGCATCGGTGGGCAAAGTCGGGATGAAATAGAGGAATACTTCCCCGATGATCTCGGGTGGCAATCTGCGAACAGGGGAGAGAACCCTAGTGTACTGGACGATTTAAGAGACTTGCTCGGCATGTTTGCTCCGAAGAGCACCGAGTTTCCATTCGAATTCAGAGATCTCGGTCGCTAATTCCGAAAGTGCAGCTTTGCGGTTGGATAAATTTCGTTAACCTCGGATAGCTGGATTGGCGATGGTGCATCGTTGGACGAGACAAGAGCGGCCAAGGATGGGATCAAGGAACCCTGGACTCAGAACGTCAGTGCCACACTCGCAACTTGAGCGGGAGACGTACATTCGGCTCATACTGGAAGCATCTGCCTTCTGAGTGCAACAACATTCCAGATCCAAACTTGTTAGCGGAGTCGTCACGCAGTTGTTCACGGTTTGACCTGGGTTCGAGATCTAGAGAAAGGGGTGTTTGTACTTCTATTTACCTCGCGTCACATCCAAAGCTGGTCACCCCAAGCCATTCACGAGAGACAATATCCGGTGTTTGCCCTCGTCAAGTAATAAACAGTTTTAAAAAATCAAGCCGAATAAACAGTTCAATCAAACCCTCCACGGAACCTACATCTGTCAATTCAATGTTTTACAAAACAAGACCAAGAAAATGTCCATATCCTGCGCTTCGCTTGACTGGGATGAGCAAAATCTACTTGTCCTCCTCCTCGTCTTCGTCCTCATCCATCTCATAATCGTCGCCGTTCCCGTCCTCTCCATTCGTATCCGCAGGGCAACCGTTATCTTTCCTACACTCAGTGCAAGTGACGCCGTTATAATTCACCTCCCATTCGTTGGCGGTGTGGCGGCCGAGAAAGCACTGAGCAGGATTGGGGTAATCCTCAGGACCGTCATCAAACTCTCCCTCTTGAGTAATCCCGCAGCAGCTGTACCTCCAAAAATAATTCCCACAGTGGCTGCAGTCCGGTTCGACATGCTCGATGCGCATGATGTATCACCGTTATCTTTGGGCCGATAGCTCTTGTGGCACCGCACACAATGGAGCTCGAATGTGTCGGACATGGCGACGAGACGCCTAACAGACGCTATATCGAGCCCAAGCTCCTCAAAGATGACAAGGAGCTGGTCGAGGCGAGCAATCGAAGCCGGGGTGTCTGCTTTAGTGCGGCTGATGGCACTCAAGAGTTTACACTCGAGGCCGCCACTGCAGTGGTTCGCAAGAAAAAATTGGAGGATTTCGAAAGAAGTCTGAGGACGCTTTTCGGTGGTGGAGGTGGTTTCCTGCGACATGGTTGTGGTCGAAAAAAGGGAGCAAAGGAAGCGAGGCTATTTATAGCCTGGTGTTCTTGTCCCAAAAGAAGAACAATAGTATGCACGTGCAAATGTGCAGCCATCATCCCACACACCGTTGAGTGCAAACTCTCGACCTAGGTAGAAAGGTTAGCCAAAAGATGTACAATCTGTAGTCAAATCAAAAATGGTAGAAACTTGAACAATCAATTTGGTCTGAAACTGCTACGAAAGTAGCAACAATCAGCATTTGTTTCTGCGGCCAAAGAATTATCCACATTCATCTACCTGTGAAGGATCCCGAAAGTTCTTCTTTTCGACAGCCATTTCCAACAAGGAGAAAGAAAAAACTCAGCTATAGCTGAAAGGGCCACCGAAAGAACATCTTTCAGCCCTACCCTGTCCCTTTGTTCATGGCAGGGACAGGGTAGGGCTGAAAGATGTTCTTTCGGTGCAGATTTCCTAAATTTAGAATTCCTTTCCTTTGTTCTCATTGAAATTTGCCACTGAAAGATGGTCTTTTGGTAGTCCCTTCACAGGTAGGTGATTGTAAATAATTCTTTGTCTGCAGAAACAAACCCTGATTGTTGCCATTTTCGTAGCAGTTTCAGGTTAAATAAATTGTTTTGCTTTCTACCATTTTTTATTTGGCTATGAATTGTACAACTTTTGGCTAACCTTTCTACTTAGGTCGATATTTTTCACTCAACGGTGTGCCACGCTGTATCTCCCGCCCCACTCGACGACCGAGGAGACGCGCGCGGCAAATTCCCCGTTATCCATGCGGGCGAGTAGCTAGCGTTTCTACTTTCTAGAGTCTCTTTATTTTTGTTCACCTGTTATTTTTTTCTACTCGGCGAGAGGAGCGAATATTGACGCGTTGACGACGGACTTTAGCGCCGCACTCCTTCCCCAAGCGCGTTGTGACGGTGTTCTCGACGACTCGACAAGACGCTTCTAATGATGAAGCGGACTGAGGACGCTGGCGAGCGCATGGGATAGGTCCACCTGCTGGTGAGTCCGTCTCTTCCTCTGTATTTCTCCTTCTTCCTACTTCCCCCCTCTTGCCCTCTTTCCTTCTGTGTTGCTTGTCGACAAAATGGCCCGCCCGGACCGACCACTTATGAAGAACGGCGCTTCGTCCCGCGCTGTGTCGGCTGCGGAGGCATGTCGCGCGTATGCGCGCCTCGCGAACACCCTTTCGACCCAGTGGTGAGGCACATATGCGTGCGGGCGCCTCATCTCCTGCGCGTAAATGTATGCCCTTCGGGGCGTCATGTGTATGGAGTTATGCACGGCCGTATACGCGTAATATCAATTTATTCCTTTTTCTTTCTGTCTCCTAATGTGTCATGTAGCTACTCCTGGGATCCAGCGATTTACCTAATCGATTCTTTTTTCCCCTTCATCTTCTCCCAATCTTTTTCCGAAACATACGGAGCACCGCCACCAGGTACAGCACCTTGTCTTTGCGTCATATCGTCACCATCCCTAAGGCTCTTCCGGAGCTACTTAGTGCGAGTCTGCCGTCTTGATTGGCAAGACGGCTCTCAGGGAATCTTCCACCTCGCTCTTATCGTGTAGTAGGACTCGAAAGAGACTGATTTAAACTGGCACCCAGGATTTCAAGAGCCGCCTGGAACTTATGTACACTCCTCGGGGAGTGACTATCTTACATGGTTCGCAACTCGGATGCTGCAGTCTCGGTTCGCCTTGAGTTCTGTGCATCCTGGCGCTGGACTTGATCAACTTGGACTCCAGGGATGTCGGCATCGTAAAATTCATTTGAGAGCTTTTCTACGTTCTCATCAACAATGTCAATGTTGGGTTCCAGTGCGTCCGACTCCCCCTCGTCGTCTTTTTCTCTCGGCGTGCGTACGAAACTTGTATCCCGCTGGACGCATTTTGATTTCTGCATTCGCAACAGACATCGACTGATTTCCTCCCATCTTCATCCGCCCAGAGTTCCTCCAGTTTTCCCGGATCCGGATCTACATCCACATCCACATCCTCTTCATCTTCCTCTAGTCAGACATCGCAGGTCTCCACTCCATCCAGTTCCTCGTCCTCCATCCCCAATGTTCCCGAGCCTTCGACATCGTTGTCCACCCAGTCCATGCCTGCTTCCAGCATGTCCGACCTTCTTTCGTCTTCTGTTTCTCTTAGTGTGCGTATGACTGCATTGGATTCTGTTCTCCGCATATTAATGTCTACCCTTGAAGCAAACATCTACTATCACAGAAACGGCATCCTCCACTGCAATGGTATGTCCAGCTGTTGCATTCTCGGACTAGCTTCTCATGTTTTATTTTATAACCAGCCTTCCTCCACACAGAGTACCAGCTCCGACACAGCCTACTCCCTACCCTCCGTATCTTCGAGCAGCCCAGACTCGTCATCTACGATGTCCACAACTGCTGATACCATAACCGCCTCCGTATCATCCGTGTCCTTTAGCATCTCCAGCCCATCTTCCACGGCATCCACGTCCGGCGTTGGAGGCGGAGGCGGAGGCGGAGGCGGCGGAGGCGGAGGCGGAGGCGGCGGCGGCGATGGCGGCGACTCTGATCCTACTCCGACGCCTACAACCACTGTCGACCCCACGCAGACGGTGACAACCACAGACCCTACGACAAGTAGTGATCCGACCTCTTCTGCGATCTCCCCAGAGCCCACAGTTCCTCTCGGAGAGCCTCAGGTGCGTAGAAGTATAAATCATCTAGCAGTCATTTCAGGCTTGCCAGGCACCCGGAACCACGGCTCCGTCGAGGAGACAGGTGCCTTCGCGCTTTAGAAGATCACTCGCACACGGCACAGAGTCCTACGGAAGCGGCTGTCCATCGATGACTTCCCCAATCGTCTTTTCCTCGGCTATACTGGTACGCAGTCGATCAACGCTGAGATCTACGAGACCATGGGCCTCGTGCGGCCCGATATGACCTCAGGCGCGGATGGCGAGCTCGGCAAATGTCTGTATGTCACGGACGATGTTGCGATGTAAGTGTTTACATTTTCTCTAGTGCAGTTAACCAGATCTGATCAAGAACTGCACAGCGCGACAGCATTCTCAAATACGGCGACAAACAGCGTCAACAACGCGAAGAGCGATCAGGGCGATCCGACGAGAGTGACGCCAAAAGTTTGTCAGATATACGCCAAAGACGCTGACACGTGGATTCACAATACAGCCAAGGTGCTGCCTCCATATTCTGTCGTGATTCAATGACTGATATCCGGTAGTTCTGGTTTCCCATCACAGACAGCACTCCTTCGCGGACCCGCGCGTCCAGCCTAAACTCGTCAAAGACTCTTTCAACCCCGTCCTCCGCCATGTCTACGAGCAGAACCGAATCAACTACGCGACAAACGATGGTGTCACGGGGAGCTTCGTCCGCTTTCCGCTCTTCGACCAGAACCCGCGCACGCTCACGAACAACCAGTTCTGCACGGGCGACGTGGACATCCAGGCCGGTCTCGTCACGAAGTGCTTCGACGCGAACCCCACGGGTGACCCGAGCCGCGCGCCCACGCCACCTGAGCTGTCGGCGCCTGGGACGGTGCCGGACTTCAAGTATTCGAAGCTTCTCACACAGTGGAAAATTGTGTCGCCCTGTCCGCTCCCGCAGCCGCCCTCCCCCCACAGTGCCCCTCTGGGAACGCGGGCAGACGCGATGAGTGTGATCCGGTGACCACGTCCACTGATTCAGAAAGCACGACGTCGACTCCACTTCTACGTCGCTTCCTCATCGAAGAGCTCGTCAGATACATCCTCAACCTCATTGTTTGCTTCTGCGTCTTCTAGCGGTTCGCAGAGCTTCACCACCAGCACCATGTTTTCTTCCGCGTCGGAGACTTCATCGGATCCTTTGAGCTCCTCAACTTCTTCGTTTTCTTTACCATCCTCTGCTGGCTCGCAGAGCCTCACCTCCAGCCCGAACTCCACGTCGTCATTTAGCTCTACCTTTATGTCATTGTCTTCACAATCTGCGACGGCAAGTTCACTCCCAGGCAACTCGTCCATGACACCGACTTCCACGCCGTGTTACACCACGACGGTGACGATATGGCAGTGCCCAACGACATCAGCCTGATTCGCAGTGGACGAATCTGTCGATTGCATGTAATTCAACTTTGGTCTCTTCGCTCCGTATCGTAACTATGCCGCACAATGATACCTACCTATCTACTGTGTCTGCAAAGTGCAACATACAATAGGACTCTTTCTTTCCCTGATTTTTCGATCTGTCTCCAGGTCTTGATCATGCTTGGAAAAGGAACACTGTCAGGAAATTTCGAAACGTGAAAAAAATAGAGTGGCTTTGTAATTGAGGTTGAATATTGCTGATTAATTTTGAACGATATATACAGAATAGACCCTTCCTCCCCACCCCTCATTCCTCTCTTGCCGCCTCCCGCTGTCTCAGCGCCGCCGCGCGCTCCGAGCACGGCGTGGTCCGGCACGCGAATGGTTCCGGGTGGCTTTTCACACGCGCTGTTAGCTATTGTCTTTTCTTCCTTTCAACCGCAGGTACACAGCACACGGCGAGTACACCGTGCACGGACCTGATGATTACAGACGCACACGCCACGCCTGTCTCCCCAGCCAGCCGGCGGGGGTCGAACGTCGCGAGCACCATGGCCGCGCAGATATAAAAGCGTGTCGTCCGCGAGGTCCTTACCGGGGCACACGCGCCGCCCGTACCCGAACGCGAAGCGCCGCGGGTCGGGGTTCACTCCCTCATCGCTTTCGTTTTGCCGTCCACAGGCGCGTCGAGGGAGCGCTCGGGGCGGAACTCCTCTGGCGCGGGTAGAGCGCGGGGTCGTGCGGGATCGCCCTGTCGTGCACGGCATGTGAATAAAGCGAACGGAATAAAATGGCGGTGCGCGGACGTACCACGAGTTCGCGAACACTATCGTGCCCGCGGGGATGCGCCACCCGTTGTATAGGTCGTCCTGCGTGCAGTGATGCGGGATCGCGAGCGGCGCGACGGGGTTCCAGCGGTGGATCTAAGGCGCGCATCAGGCTGCTGTAGTAGAGGGTATGCAAAGATCTTAGTAAGGGAACGCGCCTCCTTGATGATGGCCTCGAGGTACGGTAGGTTCCGGTCCGAAGGCGGGTCGGGGCCCACGACGCGGTCGAGCTCCGCCTGCGCCTCCACCTGCACGTCCGGGTGCGCGAGAAAGAACGAGGAGATCGCGGATACGGTCTGGCGGGCCTCCGTCAGCGTTCTTCATCCGGAACTGGGATACGGCAAGCACTTACCGTGTCGGAGCCCACTGCCAGCGACGCGGTGGCTAAGAGCGAGGAAACGGAGAGGAAAGGCGCTGGATCACGCACGGAAGTACAGCCCGGTGGAGCCCCACTTGTATGTCGTCTCCTGCGCTGCGGACGGGTGGGGTCACACTGGATGAGGCTCGCGGTGAACGAGCCTTTGCCTACAAATCCCTCAAACGGCAGCCAACTTATAATAGTGTGCGCACGCACCAGCTGCTCTTGGTCATCTCATACGGCCCGTTACGCAGTGCCTCCATCGTCCTGCTGAACCTCCGCGCGTCGCGCTTGAGATTCGCCCCGGTCCATTCTGGGATGAAGCGCACTGCCGCCACCACGGAGTGAGTATGCTGGAAACGGGTCTGGACTGCGACATACGTATGGGTAGCGTGTCGCACAGGTACGCGCCGGGCATCACCGCCTGCGCAAAGACGTGGTTCGCCTCCTCAGAAAGCGCCATGAACGGGTCGCGCGCCTTCGCGACGCTGTACCCGTGCGACATGTCAAACACAATGGCTGCGACGACGCTGCAAGCGTTCAGCCACATCCAACAAGAAACGAGAGCGGCAGGCACGGGCCCGGGGTGTGGTCATGGAACTGCTCCGGCGTGTACAGCAACTCGCCAAGGAAGGCGCGCATCTTGGCCCCTCCAGCGCGTGCCACTCTGCAGTCCTGCGCGGGCCGAGCATGAGCGGGCGGTACTCGCGATGCTGCGCGCCGTACGCACAGAGCGGCAAGCAGTCGCCGTACCCGACGCTGTTCGCAACATCGTGAGCACGCGGGGGGAGTGGATGCTAATATGGGGGACGCACAGATCCGCGGTGAAGACGAAGTGTGGGTGGTCGCTGTAGAGAGGAGGAGCATGGATCGTTTGAAACTGTTTATAACTGTTTATAACGGTTTTAAACTAGACTGGTAAGGTCGTAGGTCACGTTCTGCGCCGACTTTGTCACGTTTCGCTCGTCATGTAAATTTAAATTCAGATCGACCAGTCTGTGTATGAACGGATACACAGATTGGCTACCAGTCTACGAGGAGGCAGCCGTGGAATACAGACTTAGGAATTTCCAGATACTCTTAACTCCTCTTCTTCCTTTGGTCAGCTTTTCCCATTGGAGTGCATCGCCCACGCTCGACTACTTGTAGGCATTCTGCCAACCTTCGCGGCTGGAGCTCGGATCATGAGCATTCGGGTAATATAGGCGAACTCCAACGGAGGACTTGAAGGCAGCTCCGAAAGATACACGTAACTCTCATGTCCCTCCAACTCCGTGATAAATAATTCTCAAACTCAGTGCGACTCAATAGCCAGAGACATGTGCAAGACAACTGACGGCTTGTCCCAGCCTTTAAACTTGGGAGGTATGCGCCATAATTCCGCTTTCTGCGACGATATCCTGCATGCCATGGATGCTTCCGTGTCCGAACGCGTGACTTCCATTGAATTGACCCCGCGAACCCTGGTGAACCGCCTGAACCAAATCTAGGGCAGCCTAAAGAAGATGTCTCTCTCCCTCGACGGTGTTGATTGGCCTTGCATCCAGGGTATATAACCGTGAGCAGAATCGGAGTACTCTACAGGATAACTCTCAAGTTCTCTCCTCTTACACAACATGCAGTTGCTCTCGACTCTCATTCCCTTCTTAGCTCTCGCCGTCAGCACTGTAAGCGCGACGCCTCTGACCGGCCCCGTGGCCGAAGATGTGTTCGTGCCGCCCATCACATTCCCGACGGCGGGCACGGTGCTAGTCAGCAAGCAGCAAACGACCATCACCTGGTAAATCCTCTCTCGTGTCTTCATGGTCAAAATCTGAATGCCGTCGTACAGGGATGCGAGCGGCGCACCTGCGAACATCTCGAACGGGGCGCTGTTGATGCTCGCGAAGGGCGGCCTCACTGCGCCGTGTAAGAAATTAATATCCAACCCATCGTGTTGCTCACCGAGTCTCGCAGTCATCCTCGCGAAGGACTTCGATCTGCGCACAGGATCGCTCGAGATCACCGTACCGTGGGTCCTAGACGGCACCAACTACGAGTTCGTCTGTACGTGGTCCCACAGAGACTTTTTCGACGGGCATCGCTTACCCCGTTCTGCAGTGTTCGGCGATTCCGGGAACTTGAGCCCCGATTTCATAATCCAGAGCGACACGCCTAATTGAACAATTACGAAGAACGAGCTGAACTTGCGAGATGGCTGGCAGTTTTTTGGACAATTTAGCCAGACACTTTTCATCTACATCGTGCAAACAATGTTCAGTTGACGCCGAGATCGAACGTAAGTGGTACACGATATCAATTTCACAAAAGATCGTGAACCAATCCCAACAAGAGAAAAAAAAGTGTGTTAGAGCCACGATGTCTATGAGAGCCAGATGTCGCGGTACTTTTGGATCGCCGCCTCCAGCTTAACCGGGTCGGTGGCCGGGTCCGTCTGTGGCTTGGACCCAGCCACGGCCAGGCCCTCGAGATCGATGGGGAGTGGGAGGATCAGTCCGTGAGGAGCATGTTAGAAAAGCCACAACACACGCAGAGCAAATATGCCCGTACCAGTCGTCCTGCTTGCCCAAGAAACGAGCCCAGTCCTTCGCAGCGGTTGCACTCGTTGAGAACACGAGGTCACTGGGAGGCCGGAAGACACCTGGACAGATTTAAAACAAAAGCCATGCAACCGATACGAGTGTTATCTTACTGGGAGGTGCAACGGTGTGGCTCAGAGTCTCGGAATCTGCGAGCTAGAATCAGGACGCAGCAGAACGAAAATGCTATACAAACTCGGGCGTCCCAGGTGTCCACAATACTATCGAAGGATGAATTCACCTGCGCCGGGGCGATGGTGCGCTGCTTCCCGGTCGAGTGGGAGCCCAGCAGAGCCATGAACTCGCGGATGCTAAATCCCATATCGGCCAGGCGGTCGGGATTTGATAGACGAAAATGGGTCGGGGATGAGCCTCGTCGGCGCCGCGTTCTTCGGCTCCGTGCGGCCAATATACGTCTTGATAGCGGGCCTGCCGGGGCACGTAATCTGAATGCAGTTCAGCATAGAAGGCGGGAGTAAGAATCAACGGGGAGCGGCGTAGTACGACTCCAAGAATGCCTGCCAACTGATCCAGTATAAAGGATGTTACTTAGATTCAATGACAAGACAAAGATGTAAAAAAGCTAACATGGAGGATATCACTGCGATTGAGAGCCACCATATCTGCAGGGAACCACACAACTTATTCCCACGCAACTTATCCCCCACACCTATGGTCATTTGTGTCTGCTCTGCTTGCCGCAAGCAGACTGGTGATCCGAGGAGGAAGCGGCAAGACTCTCACTGAGACCAAACTGAGACAATGAAGTGAGAGGCAAAGCAGCGGAGGCGGATCGTCGGACCAACACAGCCACGCCACTCTTCTTCTGTTCTCATCTACATTTGTCGTTTTTCCTGGCCATTCACTAGCTGCTTCCACCATCTGAAGATTAATATTTGTCTGGCCTGAAATTTCATTCAACCTTCCTAGGCCTGGGCAATCACTCTCCTCCCTTTGGCGCGAAGCTCAGTAAACCCCTGCTTCCGCAAAGGTGCTCTTCGTCGTTCACCCTCCTTTTATTTTTTCTCGTCGTGAATCCTGCCCTTTCCGTCTCACTAATTACGGTCCACGGTTCCGTAATAGCTGCTCTGGGCGGAACAAAAATCTAATTCATCTTATCTGCCATGAATGTCATCTGTAACCTAGCCTCGTCTTCAATGTTCGCTTCTTGCATCTGCCGACGCCAGCTGTTCCTCGTCCGCCCTCACAATCGTGAATTAATTGATCTCCTCACCGCTTTGACTCGCTTTCACACATTCTTTTTTTGGGGCGCCTTTCACACGAAGGAGACGTGAGCACACTGTTGTAGCCCGCTTACGCAGCTAAAAAAAACACTGCGTTGGCAAGTGTTCGGGAAGTCAAACCCAATTGTCAAGGTTTGTTCCCCTTCAACGTATCCTCATTGGCCGCGCAGAAAATCCCGGCCCGAAACAGGAGTTTGGGAATTGAAGACGTTTCTAGCCAGTATCATGCTCTGCCGCTTCACAATGTCGGCTTCGGGTGAAGAACGAAATTCTTCTCCCGGATTTCCTTCCCTGAAATTTGAATCAACACATCCCTGATGATTCCAGTTGACGAAATGTCAACCGGTCATTTCTCCCACAGGACTTGCACAGGATCGATGCCGTGTTGACGCCAGAGCGGGCCGAGGCGGCGAGAGCACGGAAATCGAGGATAGTCCGCGTCAAGTCCACGTGGTCGTCCCTGCCTTCTTTACGCCCACACGATGGATCGCCTTTCTGCGTTTCGGCTGGCCCCGCATCGGAGATGGATCCCAGCCATGACGCCGCGGCGGCCAAGCTTTGGTCAGTGTATGTATCAGAGGCTGAGAAGTACGACAAGGGGCTCGTGGAGAGCTGGAAGAGTGACATGGAAGGAATGCTTATATTCGTGCGTATTCTAGACGGCCCAGACAACGTAGACCTCCCCAACGCTACCACACTAGGCCGGTCTCTTCTCCGCCAGTTTGACTGCTTTCCTGATTGAAAGCTACAAGACTCTGACACCCGACTCCGGGGATACGACCATCCTACTACTAGCCCAGATATCACAACAGCTGGCGGCCGAGCCAATGGCAGCACTTTCATCATAACGCCATCTCCTGCTTTCACACCCCCAACGACATCACTTGTTTGCAATACACTCTGGTTTATCAGCCTCGGCCTCAGTCTAACATGTGCACTTATCGCGACACTCCTCGAGCAATGGGCCCGTGACTTCCTACATAGAGCCGACATGCGCTCCGCACCAGCCATTCGCGCCCGCATATTCTCATATCTATATTATGGGCTGAAGCGTTTCAACATGCATGCAGTAGTGGAGATCGTACCTCTGCTTCTACATGTGTCTCTCCTTTTTTTCTTCGCTGGCCTGGTGGCATTCCTCATTCCTGTCAATGCTGCCATCACTGCTGTAGCAGCTGCCCTGCTTGCCATCGTTGCAGGCATATACTCGTTGCTCACTGTCCTCCCATTGCTTTCTCTGGACTGCCCGTATCGAACACCTCTTTCAGGGGTGCTTTGGAACCTTGTGCAATCCTTCATTGCCCGTCATCCTGATTCTGACAGTGGACAACAAAACACTGCTTCCAGAGAACCGCAGACCATGGTGGAATCAATGTTCCGTAGGGCGACAGAAATCTCTGATGAGCGATCAGCTCGAGACAAAAAAGCTCTGCTGTGGACCATGAAGTCTTTGGCGGATGATGTGGAGCTTGAACCATTCATCGAGGCCATTCCTGATGTTTTGTGGGGTCCATATTCCAGGCGGCATGTATATGATGACCACATATATACTCTCATCCACACTCCGGAAGTCCAACTCTTAGATCGTCTACATCTCTTCTTCCTCAGTTCCGGGAGTGGAATTTTAACAGCAGAGGCAGAAAGGCGTTGGCGGATCACTTCCCACAGGGCTCTCTGGGCGATTTTGAGTGTCTACGATGCCACTGATCCTTCCAAACCACTCCCTCTACTTCATGAACTGTCGTACCAAATGTCTTCGTCGGATCCCGCTGTTGATCATTACAAGTGTTCTACCACAGCACTTCTACAATGGCACACATCTTGGAAAGAAAATGGTTGCATAATTGAAATTATTGACAAGCTGGAGAAATGTGAGCAAGACATCGGCATAGGGCGGGCTCCTGACTTCAACCCAATCTTGTCATCCCTTGGGGGATTGCAGTTCTCCCTGCTCTACCGGTTCTCCCACATAGCCACCGAAATTCAAATTATATCCACAGCCCAGATATATCATCGGCATCGCACTTGATTGCACAATGGGCACTTCAATTCAAAGTATGGCATGCTGATGCCCCCCTCCAAAACCTGATTCATTACCTCGAATGCTCCGCCGCGTTGGACTCTCCTCCGTACCGATTCGAGTTCACCCTGGATTTAATTCGACCTCGAACATTTCTCCTGTCAGCACGAAAGGACCTCGAATCGGCCTTGGACAGAATAATTTATGATCATATGGACAGATTCAATCGTGCTGACAGTGTTCATTGGCTGGACAACATTGTTTGCACGTTGTTTTCATTTTGGCGACCAGAAGACATTCAAAATGACCCCATTGCTATCCCCCGAGCCATGATTCATTATTTAAACCTCCGGAACTCCCCCTCCGCACTGTGGAACTTTTTTCAAACGTTTAATGCATCCGGTGATCTTTCATGGGCCTGCATGCCAACAACTTTGCTGAGCGGACCATCACTACCACACACTTTCTCGCGGCAGATTTCAGAGGACCCCGATCACACACACACCTTGAATGCTCTTTGGCATCTGCTGAATCTTGGCACGGAAATTCTGGATGAGCCGATATTGCCCAGTCTACCGGTTTGCATGTCCATTCTTGATACGGTACTCAGCATGCCCTTGTCATCTGCCTCCACGTCTGTCATCACTCTGATTAAGCACAAGATTTTGGATCAACTTCACAGGCTCACTCTGTATGGAACAACAACAGAAGATCAGATCCTGGGATTCCAACACCCCATTTTGCCCAGAGACCGCACTAACGGTATCTGTTGAGCTCCTCCTGAATGCCTTGATCACGGTCAAGTAGACTCATTCAGCAGATTGGTGCTGGGGCGGGTCAATGAGGCTCGAATTGTCCTCATCTCCGAGTTCCTGGACTGGTGCAGCTCAAATTTGTCCCCGCACAGAGCTGTTGAAACACTCTCTGCGTCTTCATTCGTCACGTGCAAAACAGACATTCATCCAGCTCATCAGATCAAGTTTGCAGAGAGCCTCCAAAACTTGTTCAGCGCATCCTTGGGTGATTTCGGCCCAGGTTTATTACACGAGGTCATCAAGCTCACCCTCCTGGATGTATATGCACCGGAATCGAGTATCCTGAACGTGCATAGTATGCAACTCTATCCGTGGCTCGATAATCCAGTCGCCCGTCAGATAATCAAGGACACTGTCACTGAATACAGAACAAAATTAACCTCGACGGACCCTCTGGAGCTCGTGAACCGTGTGGAGGAACTCATAAATGGCCTAGATTCCTTGCACCCCGCAGAGGAAGATTTAGCAGGTATGTCTGCTGAGGTTGACGTAGCATAGTCTGATTTCTCCCGACAGACAATGTAATACCCGCAGAAGAACTCGCATAGGCACCGGCACCGGGGCCCTCCAGTCAGTGATTTTCGGATTCCCGAATGAATGGCACGAGGGTTGGAAATAAAATTGGCGTAGGAGCGTATCCAATGTAGTCCATTCCGTGCCTTGATAAATTCTACCGAACATGTCAAGACCAAGCTGGGATAGAAATTGCCGCCAGCTTTTTCGAGACCCAGAAAGCAAACCCGGGGCGGGGTACTGTAGTCATTTCAAGCCTGAACCATGATGAAAGAAGATAAAATCGTCGGATGAGTACGAAATGGAAATGAACGGAATGAGCAGTGAAACACGGCATAGAGTCGGACCGACTGGCTGGATGCGAGGGACCTGAAATTCGGAGCACGACGTATTATCCAGAGCGTTTATAGCGGCGTCGTGACCGCTCACATTTATTGATGGTCACTCGCCATGAATTCGGGCCCTAGATCCTCCAGTGAGTAGCCCAACACAGCTGGGAGAAAGTGCCATCAATAGGAAAGTTTGGCTGGCATCAAATAAAAAGCACGATACCTTCGCTGACTGCAGCGAGAGTTCCGGTGCTGAGCAGCGGGCACACATTGGTCGACGACCCAGAGGATCTCTCCAGGCGCTCTGTGATCTGGGGAGGCGCCATGCAACGAAGAAGGCTCGAGCGATTATCAACAGAATAACGCACCATTTGGGCGACTCTCAAATGCCGGCAGATAATTTTTCACAGTCGCGGCTGTGAACCCGGGGCTCATCGCGGCGTGCAGCCGGCGGTGTGTGTCTCCTAACTGTGCCGTCACAATCAGCTAAAGGATTCCAGGAACCGCGCTCACTACGGAACCGCGCTCACTACGGTTTTCTCGCCGTACGGCAGGTTAATCGTGTTCTGCGCGACGTAGAATGCTCGAAGTGCGGGCTGCCGAGGATGCTCTGCAGCGTAAGGGGATCTGAAACGATTAGCCGATCTCCCTGCGAGACAGTTGGGGTGTAATATATAAGAGACGGCTGTTAAATTCGGAGCGAGCTAACCCCGAAGCAGCCTCTTATCCGATAGACGGGCCCATAAAGGTTTTACCAGCCAAATTCGTGTCTCCGTAGCGTGGGGACAGTAGCAGCTGTGCATTTTACCTGTGGATCCATGGTCAGTAGCGCAGAACCTCATATTTGGTTTGATTCCCAACATAAAGATGGGTTTCCCCAGTACCCGGCATATCCACAAGGGAGACTGGGCTGGGCCCGCGATTTTTCTGATGGAATTTGTCGCCGGAGCGCCAGAGAGCCCCAGGACGAGTAGTATTCTGTCAAGACAAGTGCAAGGCTCATATTTTGCCATTAATCTGACGGATGGATATCGGAGAGGGAGAGTGGGGTAGAGGATCTGTGAGTGCTGGCTTCAAATCAGATTTTGAGGCTGCCGATTCCCGAAGACCGCTTCGAGGTTGAAGCTCCGAGATGGCCTCTCCATGGCCGTTACGTCGACGAGGAGAAGCCACTGCAGGGACATAAAATTGTAGCGCGCCATCTGTCCGGAAGAGTCAATCACAAGGTAGTCTGTCGCACTTGCTGTCGCCTTGAGATTTCGACTCATTGGGTGCGGGCGGGTGACGGGACCCACAGATCCGCGGTGGCAAACGGTGGAACGTCTGCCGAGGTTCGAACATTATGCGTGAGAAAGTCATCACGTGTTTCCACCGTCACGAGGTAACTTACCTACAGTTGACGCCCTCCCCACCACCTGCATGTTTCAGTGGTTGCCTTGGCCTTCCCACATGCCCACATTCATTCCTCGCCTTACATGGTGGGTACTGTAGCCAGTAGGTAGGTAGGTAGGATTACACGCACGGTCCGCTCAGGAACGCCGGCCAGAATCCAGAACTGTCGCGAGCAGCACCGCATTTGCGGTATCATCTCAGTTTCTTCGGCCCAATTCAAATATTCTGAACCTTAGGCAGAACTTCTCTGTTTCATGACCGTGCACTGTCCGGCTACTCCGGCCATTGCAGAAATTTACCAAAGTCCATTGATGGGAGATCTCGCGGTTTTAGCTCCCCGCATCCACAACACATAAAGTCGACGCTATGCAATGATCTACACCAGGCTTGCTTCTTCATTTCCCGCGCACTCCTTACCGCCCACTTTCATTTCGCTATGTTCTTCTCCTACGCGCTCACCGCCGCCGCGCTCATCCACGCCACCGCCGCCGCGGCCGTCGTCCTCCCGCGCGTCACGCCCACCTCGGGCGACTGCATCCACTTCGGAAAGTACATCGGGATCCACGACAACACCGGCGCCAGCTCATACTTCCAAGGTGCGCTGATGTCGTACGTACAGTCGTTATTTACCCGACGCCGGTATTGAGTCGTTGTGACAGGTCTTGAAGTGCCTCGGCCAGAACGGCACCAGCATCTGGAGCAACGCGTTCTGCGCCGCGGGCGCGGCCTGCCAGGGGGTGCGGCCGCCACGTATACCAAGCCGAGACCGAGCTCACTTTCCTGCAGACCACCGGCGTCGTCACACTCGCCCAGTGCCAGAACAACAACGTCGTGGCCGCCGGCTCCATCCCGAATCTCGACTACAACGTACGCCCATTTTCAGCCCTGCTCGCTGGCTCTGCTGATTCCGCGCGTAGATCTACGCTAAAATCGTCGGCGACTGCGCGTGGGCCAAGGGCGGCTGCCCCATCACGCAGCAGAACTTCATCGACTTTGTGTACGGGCAGATGTCCGCCGCCGGCACGACCTCGTGGCCAAAGTGCGTTTCTCTCTTGCATGGTCATGCATCTCAGCACTGATTTTTTTTCGTTCCAACGCAGCGTGGCCGACGTCGTAGCGCAGTGGTGGAATCCCATCGTCGCGTGGACGGCCACCGGCGACTCGATCCCCTACACGAACTTCAACGACTGGCTGCACTGGTCCAACTCGTAAACACCCGCTGCAGCATGGCGTGTTCGTTACTGAGCCCGTCTCGCACCCCGCACCCACTCACACATTACTTGCAATATATGCTCGATTCGATAGCCGGACCGACATAATAGTAAGCGCCCAGCAGAGTGAACAAGAGCCCAGGCCAAATTGATTCCTATTCATCCACACGCCGAACTATATTGTCGGTGTGGACTCGGGCCATAGGGTAACTATCCACGAAGTTGTGTGGAAAATGATTGGCGTAATGGATTCGGCAGCTCAGCTTCAGAATATCGGCAGCTCGTCCAGTGCAGCTGCTGCTCATCGCCGTCATCCTTAAGCCTTAGAAGGGTTCAAGTGGATCAAGCATGATCAATTATAAAATAATTAAATCCCCTCACGCAGTCACTGTCCCTGGCGATCGGCGGCTGATCAGATCAGTGACCGACGTTACTACCGCAGCGGTCCGACTGTCAGTACATTAATTTTCCCGCTGTGATTTAGTACGCCAACTTCGGTACCGGTCTGCACCGGAGAACAGCGTGCAGGTGCGCCCAGATGCTCTCAGCCCAAGACTGACTGTCAGCCACCGCGACCAGAACAACGACTGGCGCATCTACAACGCCACGTAGGAGAAGCAGCCCCTCACGTACATCACGCACAAGATGCGCGTCAAGCTGCAGCACATCTCGACGGAGAAGGTCCTGCGCCCACGAGATCCGACCGCCCGTCTCGGACATCGACGTCCAGAGCGAGGTGTCCGCGTAAGGCCTGCCCGGCTACGGGGGCGACACGAACGACTGGTAGCACGGCGACAAACCCGACCACGAGTCGAGCACCCACCTGCGCACACTGCGCACGACGTTCCGGCTGCGCCACGCGCTCACGGGGTGCTACCTCTTCTCGCACGAGGTCAGGCCTCCGGAGCGGCGCTTCGAGCAGCAGGAGGTGACGTGCAATAAGAACGCGGTCATGGCGAACTCGCTGTTCGTTGAGACTGCGACGCATCCTTTGTGTGCGTTCCCCTCCCCCACATGCCGTCGGCTCTTCTGACCCTCGTTTCTGTAGTTCCGGAGAATCCGCCCAGGTCAATTATCGGCTGCCCGGCTTCTTGGCCCAGCTTTGGGAGTTGCAACAAGTTATTTAGACGACGAACGCGGGTGTGACGGATCGGCATACATTCGATTTCGTCCCGAGTCGTGGCCGCGCCTCCGTCCCGGGCTCGTGAGCGCCTTGCTCTGAAACCTTCCCCCTCCTTTAACACCTTGTCTCTCTTTTACAGACCTTCTGGGTGAAGGACCACAGACAAATTCACCTGGTCGGAAATCCGATGGTGTGGTGGCTCAGCACGTTCGTGCGAGGGTTCCTCGAACCATGGGTACAGAGGCTTCGACAACACTAAGGTCATCTGCGCCTCCCTCGTACCCTCCGCCAACCTAATCCCTCACTTTTTCTCAGGGAAAGTGGTGAAATACGACTCCCTCTGCGGCTTCCTGTCTGTCGGCTGGCTTCTGCACTACTTCCCCTTCTACCCTACGGGCCGCCAGCTCTTCCTGCACCACTACTTCCCCGCGCCGCTCTACTCCGCCATCCTCCTCCTCTCGGGGGTCTTTGACCCCGTGACATCGCCGCTGCGTCCCCGCGTGCGCCTGCGGATCGCCGCCGCTCTCATCATCCCCGCCATCCGGAACTTTGCGCACTTCAGCCCGCTCGCACATGGCAAAACGCAAGTGCAACAGCTCCAAGTGGATGGAGACACGGGACTTCTCGTGGCATGTTCCTCGCACCGTCAGTCCCTCTCTGCGTGCCCATGACTGATCCGCGGTGTTCGTTCCGCAGTAACGACTTCCCACGAATCCGCGCGTCCCCCTCATCTCCTGCTTACTGGTATCGTATTTTCAGTAGCACTGGTAGCCGCCGCCGCCGATGCCGCCCGTGGTGGATGAGAAGAAGGCCATCAGCTCAGGCGGCGGCGACGAGGTGCGGCATCCAGCGACCCAGCGGATGCGTCGCCGTCCGCGAGCGGGCCGGAGACAGCGGCTGCTGCGGTGCGTCCCGCTAGTCCGTCGAGCGGAGACGCGAAGTACGCGAACCGCCTTCTCCCCACGCGCTTCGTTGTCATCGTCCACCGATCGCTCCGCAGTTACTGTGTCGGTGCGCGTTCAGCAGTGGGGATTTAATACGTCGGCCGGAGCTGGTCCCGCGCACTGCATACTTACCTGCTCTGGATTCTCTCTGTAGGGATTCTAGTCCTCACCTCATCAGGGCGGTTTTTCTTGTCCATTTAGAAGGCGCAAAGACAGTTTAGGTGTCGTTGCCATCAACAAAAGCACTCCACTCTCTCAACGCAGTTTCGGCAGAGTGTGGACGCTCATCTCTCTCTGGCTAATTATAACGTGTCATCGCTTCACGCTCCGGGCTTCTGGAGCCGCAAATGCCAGTGTGTTGGACTGCTCTGTGCTCGTTCGTTTAGAGAGCAGTGCAAGAGCCTGAGCCGGGTCCGTCGGCGCGTACTGTTCCGCGAGATTTCCACCGTGACAAATGGGTATTTTTTAGGATCGTCTGTGCTCACTTCCTGGCTGTTTCTTCACTTTTTAGAGATGAGGATGGGCAGCGACGTCTCCGCAGATGACCTGCGGATGGGCTGCAGATTAATGTAGGGCTCGCTGAAACTGTTGTTTTAGGCAGTTGTTTCGAACTCGCCGAAATTCCATCCGAATCTTATTGTTTCGGGGTTCCTGAAGTCCTTAGTTTACGATATGCCGAAGCTCCTTCTGAAACTATTAGTTTCAGGAGCACGTTCAGCGATGCCGAAATCACAGCCGAAACTAATGCTTTCGGCAGGGCCGAAAACAAAGCTAGTTTACGCTTTGATTTCGGTCGTTCTGAAGTTTCTCATTTCAGGTGCAGTTTCAGCTCTACCTACTTTGAGCCCGAAACTACCCATTTCAGGAACGTTGTCAGCCGCACTGAAAATTCTCATTTTCTAGTGTGAGGCCTATCGCCCAAACTCGCTCCCGTGCTCTGCCCTCGAAGTCAACGTTCAATTTGTCGTAGAGCTCACGGTGTGCTTGATGCGCAATCAGCATATCGCATGCCACCAATCCCTGGCGCGTCCTCGCACAGCTGCTTCTTAGGCGTCAGCTACGAGTAGTCGCGCTACCAACCTCAAACTCGACTCGCCAAGGTCACCACGAGGGACAGGTTGCGCGCTCCCTGTGCGGTGGGCCTCCGGTGCTGTGGCTTATCATCTGGTGCGCCGACTAGTCTTGCTCCCACCTCATGCCACTCACGAGTCATGAACATCCAATCCCACAGAGCAGCCTGCCCCACCCGGCGTTTTGGAGCGCTGGTGCGTGGTCACACTCGGTCTGTGATGTGATCACTTCCCTCCACTGGCACGTACTTACAAGCACCGCCCCGCGCAGAGTGCTCTTGTGAGGTACAACACGGTCGTCTCAAAAATAAGCAAAATAAACACCTACGGCAGTGAGGATGCGGGGAGCAGCCGGCCCGCATCAGGCTTTTAACAACTTACTTGCCGGCACTTGTAGACACTTGTACAAGCTTGTACAAGCCCAAAAAGCCGACAAGCTGACAAGTCAACAAGCTATGTCAAAAATCTGACAAGCAACTCGCCGCAAGCCAGAAAAGTTAGACAAGCCCACAAGAGGCACGAGGAATATGCAGTATTTCAATATATTGAGCTACATATAATAATGTGGGGCATAAAAAGGCCCGGATGATGGTGGAATATAGTAGGAAAGGCACGAAAAAAGAAGGGTCGAGCCGGGCGGGGCGGGGAACTTAAAAAAGGAAGAGATAACGACAGGTGATCTGCAATGCAGCCGTAGGTAGGGAGTGTGGGATGCGACTAATAGATCCAAACCCGACCGGGGGTAGACGCGGCGGTGCGAGGCGCGGTAAAACAGATTGGAAATTGTGATGGTCTGTGGCGTGCGGTCGTGGCGGCGTGACGCCGCTCGCGGTCGAGTCGAGGGGCGCGGGCACTAGGCTGCGCGACGCACTGAGCCCTAGGTAGTGCGGCTACACACGTACGTCGGCGGCGACGGGCTGGGCAGCGACATTGAGGAGTGAGGGCATCAGAGAGGCGTGCTGCAATTGAGAAATTGGAAGCAATAGGGCGGAAAATCTTGAGAGCTTGGAAAAAATGAGGCGAAAGGGCCGACGGATTTGCGAGACACCTGTATGGGTAGCTGGAGAACTGGCCTATGGTCAGACGAGGCAAAGGGCCCCAGAGACACGGATTGAGGCGGGAGGCAAGTGGAAAAAATGGGGGGAAAAGGAAAGAGGCGACCAACCATGTGATGCAAGTCACGCCATCCGTTGCCATCTGTCAACAATCGGCATCGTGATGGGCGGAGTTTGAAAGACTTGTCCATATTTCCCCACCCGCTAACACGCCCAATTGCTTTTTTTCTTTTTGTGATTGCTGTTTTCCGCGGATTCAGGGAGGAAGACTAAGATGCAAGTTATTCGCAAGATTTTGTTTCAAAAAGAAAGGCATCAACTCAGACTCGTCAGTCTTGCTTGTTCGGCTTGTGGGTCTTTTCTGTCTGATGAGCTTGTGCACAAGCAAAACGGGCTAAAAAAGCCGTAAAAGCCCCAAAAGGAAATTGCACTATTACTGATGCGCGGGTTTGCTCATTTACCAGAATCGGTGCTCGTCCACCAGGAAGTTCCGATCCTTCCATTTTGGAAGCTCGAGAGATTCAGCCGTGAAATCGAAAGAGCAGAATAACGCTCAGCGGAAGCTTCACAAGTCAACCATACAACTACGACTCCCGGTGGCGACGCCAGAGCTGGCTGCCTCGAGAGCGGACGTCGTGGACACGGACAAAAGGTAGGATGATGACTGATCTACAACATCGGTGACCTACTACTGACTACGGACTAGTCGACTACTGCACCGGAACGGTGGGGACCCCATCGCTCATGTATGTACACATCTACAGTTTAAATCCGCCCACCCAGTATTTCCCAAACAGGTTCTGGGGATCATAGCGCATTTTGATTCTCTTCATTCTCTCCAAGTTCTCATTCCCCACGCTGTCCATAACGTCCTGCGTTCCGAGCGCGTAGTTCAGATATATGAAGCGGTTCAGGAGTCCGCGCTGGCTGGCGGTTTGGCACGCCCAGGTCAGGTGTTCCTGCACTTTTGATTTCAGGACGCCGTCGTCTTCTGCATCGTTCCAGAACACGAGGCCGAGATACACTATGGCGCGAAATGAGCTCAAAGAATGTGGTATGCAAGAGGGCACACACAGATGAGGTCCCCGTCCTCCGCCGACAGACCCGTGGGATTTCCGCTGTGGCGCGAACCCACGGCGACGAGCCCAGCATTGATTGGCTGGAAGGTTGCGGCCCAAGTCAAGCCGGCGCGCTGGCGGCACGGATCGAATATCTCCGCGCCCTTGGTGAATATATCGAGCATGGTCTGCGCGTCGGGCTTCAATGTCAAGGAGAACCACTGCGCGCGCACGCCGCTCGGGGCGGCGCCCTGGTATTCGTCTGTAATGTCGACGAGGTTCGTGAGTCGCACCGTGCTCATAAGTGGCTCGACTTCCCTGAGCGATGAGAACAGCGGTGGAAACTCGACAGGATCCCGATAGATGACAGGGGCCCATATCGCATAGTCCTGCATAGCAGGACTCCACGCAAGCGAAACGGCCGATACTCCTCTAGGGTCCTCTGCTAATTTCGGAACTAGGTCGACAAGAGATTCCAGCAGAGGGAGCGCGCGGGAGATGTTGAAATACAGTGATCCACCCCACATGACTCCAAGATGATAGGTTGTCATATCGAAGCGCGTTACGATTCCGAAATTGGTGCTGCCATATTTGAGAGCCCAGTAAAGTTCAGGCAGTGATGTTTCGTTGACATCTGAAATAGCCCCGTCCGCGAGAACCACAACATAGTTACAGCTGTTTCCGAAAAGCTTGACACTCGCGAAATTTTCTTGCTCTCAACCAACTTTTGATGGAGGGCTAAGGATTACTGCTTTGGGCTAGCCGAGCTGCGCCAAGCCGAGCCACAGATGCGAATTTGCAGTCAACTATACAACCCAAACATTTTCTCGCCCAGGCTTCATACACCAAACATCCTCCGTATGTTCTGACCACTTTCCAGGCAAGCAGAATATTTCGAGGGCAAGTTTTTGAGGTAGGTTGCGAACGGCAGCAAGAGCATTGCCGACGGCAAGCGCAGCACATGACTGATCGGAATCCCAAACCAGGTAATCCTTAGCACTCGATCAAAAGTTGGTTGTGAGCGAAAAAAAAGTGAGTGTCAAGCTTTTCGGAAACAGCTGTAAGGATGTTATCGCTTCCAAGACCTTGGTCCACGGAGAGAAACGACATGCCGCCTGAGAAGGGCGTGAAATGCTTAATTATGGGTCTCCGGAGGAGAGCGAAGGAACTCACCGCCCAAGAGGAATCCGCCAACGCCAACGTTCGAAGCCCTGCCACCGGGAGTCGACAGGTTATACGGCTCAAGAGCCTTCTAGACGCGCCTCCAAGTGGATCCAGAACCAAATGAGACGATTCCCTTATCATTGAGGACCGACACTTCATTGAGATTTTGGAGATCAACGGTGAATCCGACGGGCCCAACATTAGAAGATCCCCCCCAGTTCATATGTCCGCCCGACTTCACCGCAAATTGGCACTGGTTTTCCGTGGCAATTTGGACGATGCGCGACACATCATTCGAGGACGACGGAGTGACTCTGCAGCTCGGTTTCAATTCTGTCTGCTCGGCGGAGTAGTACGACGCTTGCTGAGCTGCATAGGGACTGGATTCTGGAAAGTGAATCTTGCCGGGGAGAGCGGCATCCAGAATCACGCACTGAGGCGGTTTATCAGTAATTGACTTCGAACTGCAAGGATGCACCCACACATGGAGAGAACGATTCCGTTGCGTTCAGGACCTCGGGTAAAGAGCCGGTATTCATCCCGACATCAAGGGGATCCACTAGGATCGTGGATTCATTTACGTGCAACACCGTCTGCGCGTTGTCCGCGAGGACGATTGAAATGCAGACAAAGAGTATGCCAGTTGAGGTGCAACGCATGGTGAGGAAGGAGTAGCGAGGGGCGGTGTGGATCCAGGGCTGATATATAAAAACCATCGTCTTCTCGAGCGGTCCACTGGCAGTACGGTGATGGTATCATTCAAGGGGAACCGACGCATGGGAACAGGGTAAGCGGACACTCAGATGGTTGTGCGGTCCCACTGACAGGAGGGCAAACCGCCTACAGCTGCGGGAAGGATCTAAACGAGGCATTGGCGGCATACGAGCGGTGAGTCTATTAGCTACCACGCCCCAGTAACCGTTAGGTCCCCTTGTTATGTAAGCCGACCGTTTTCGGAAGGCTTAATTAGTCACGTGTCACTACCTTTGACGCGACTTGGACGCGCCGACGGCAGATGGGACAATTAGGCTCGCGTTTTTGAGCTTAATTTAAATAATTATAACTTCATGAATGTCCTCGGACGTCTCCGCGACATGAGGCCCCCTCGAACCCTAAAAAATAGGTGATTGATGGTGATTTTTGAATTTGAGGCACTATGATGCTGTTATGTTGTCAGATTTCTGGGAAAAAAATCTAGATAATTTTAAACGAGGAATATAGGGTTCCAGGTGAATTCTGAGAGAATCTGTGGCCGAACGCGCGTCCAATAAATGAGTTGTTTGTGCACGCATCTCCCATCATTACATAATAAGGGGATCCGGTTATAATTATCAGGGCGCGGTAACTAACAGGCCCCGTGAAGCTCCAGCCAAGGGTTGTCCAGAAAATAAGCTTTTTGAGAGCGAAATTTGGGGGTTTCCTTGTCCGGATATAAGCTTTTCGAGGCCAAAACCCGCGAACCCTTGTCCGGAATTAAGCTTTTTGAGGCGACTTTTTGAGATTTTGGATGGCGGAAGGCTCCGGGAGGTGCCGAAAATTTGGTACAATTGTGTGGATGTAAGCATCGGCATCTCGGCAGTCCAAGACCCTTGTCCGATATAAGCCTTTTCAGGCCAGAAACTGCGCAAAACATAAGTTTTTTGAGGCCAAAATTGAGGGTTTTGCACAACCCTCACTAGCTGCGAATTGAGCTGACTCAGGAGTCAGTCAAAGAGGAAGGGCCGAAGTTTGAGCGTTGAGAAAAAAGCATAAGCCGTGGCAGGTAGATGGCGCCGAGACATGGAGCCAGTGGTCAGACGCGATAAGCAACGTTCCACTCTAAGTTTGCTCTGGTTTCTACTCACGTGCTAGAGTGACAAGAGAGATGTGACATTTCGGGAATTGCCGTCACTTTCCTTGTACTCACCCCTCTTCCAAGCACCATGGCTTTGACAGTGAATGCGGCTGACGAGGCTTGTATTGCACTCGAGAAAAAACTCCACGACTTTGCTGCGGATGAAAAGGCAATAGAATCTGACTCTCGCGAGCATCTCTGTTTCCTGGGCATCCTGGCCGAAGTTTGCGATCTTGTGCGCGCGGCGTGTGCTCAAGATGCCGCGAATCCAGCCACTGCCACAGTCATAGACAGGGCAAGTCAAACCATTAACGAGGCGATTGAACTAGGCTTCGAGAAACTCGAATTTAGCTTCTTGCCATCGTTTGCGCATTCGGATGAGTATCCTATGCTGCCAGGGCCTCAGAAGGACAAGAATATCTATTGTACGTCGCAAGCAGTCTCCGGTAAAACGTAAAACGGATAAATGTCCTCGTAGCGCATCGTATGAGTGGGCTGCTGAAGCAGATAGAAGAATGGATCGCAGAGGGGACCATGAAACGTAGGATATCGCAATTCCGTCTAGCGAGCTGAAACCAATCTCAACTATCAGGTCCCGATGATCCGAATCTGATGCCGCGTCTTCCTTACCACTGGAATACAACGCCGCGACCACATACATTAAGCACTCCGCTCTCTCGCTTCAACAATGGCATAACGGGCCTCACTTCTACGACTCCTCTGGTGGATGCCATTTTTCAGGCGCGCTGCGAGATCTCCAGCGACTCTATCAATTTGCCGATTGGCCTTGTCAACAACGGTAGCTGCCTCGTGCTTCCGTGCATGGGTGGATGGAAAAACCGCAGCCCCTCGCTCACTTATTATCGGCTCGATGAGGATGCCGCCCCCAAGGAAAAATTTCCTCTCATTTCAGGACACGTTGATGTAGGGCTGACAGAAATAGCGTACTGGGCAACCACTGATGAGCTGAGAAAACTCATGTTTGTCGCTGACACCTACCGGGTCAAGTCCTACGCATGGGCGGATGCGCAGACCGGGGAGACATACGACTCGGCATTTCCAACCCACACCCTCCATACTAGCGACCACCGTGGACCACTCCATGTTCTCGCCCCCGGTCGCTTTCTCCGAGCCGGGAAAGGCTCCGCTGGTGTCTGGCATCTTGATGAGCTCAAAACTCACGGTCCCGATGGAAGTGCGCGGGTCGGCCGTAGGTTCGATATCTCAGGCTCGTCGAGAGATGAAGAAGATGTGTTGGAAGACTCCTCGGGAAGCGAGCCCACGACCGTTATCAATTTTGCCGATAGCAACGTCGCGCCGGCAAAGTGGCATCCGCATCCTCTTGTCGCAACGACAATGCTATGCGGCTCAGATCCAGCCAAATCCAAAGATTACTCGTGTATTTCGTTGGATCTTGAACATGGCGGTAAAACGGTGGCTCGCTATCTCGGACACGGGGGCGAAACGAGAGCGTTTTCCACCAGCATTTCTGAGCCCAATATCTTTTTGACGGGTGCGGACGATAGTTATGCGCGCCTCTACGATCACAGGCTCCCTCTTCCAGTTCTCACTCTAATTGCTGGCTCAGAGCAAGACCACTGCGCGGGCCTAGCGTTCGTACATCCTGACGGTATCCCAAGCAAGTCGTACTCTCTCCATTTGATACGCATATCTGAAGATCAATCGTGACAGCCGTATTCACTGGCGCGGCGCACGAGGAAGTCGTCCGACTCTGGGATATCCGCGCTCGCAAAATGGTGTACGAACTGCCGACAGGCAACAACGAGGTGACCGGCATGACATGGGACGCCGAACGCAGTGCGCTTTATGTTTCAACCACGTGCGACTACGTGGACCGCAATGGCGAGGCGTACGGCTACCGCAGGGCTAAAATCCCAAGATCTCAGGATCCGTTTTGGACTCACTACGGCGGTGCAATCGAGCACGATGAAGACGAATCCATGAGCGACGACTCTGAAAGCGATGAAGACGATTACGCCGACGATGATCCTTGCTGGCCGAAGGACGCAGCGCACGCTGAGAATTACTTCGGTCATGTATTTGACTGTGGAGATCATCGCATTTGTATGTGGCTCGTCTGTCTCGCTGTACAACTGCCTGATATTTGTTTCGTAGTCCGATACACATTCAAGGAACATGCCGACCCATCAATTTTGCCTGAGTATGGTGACGCAGGTCTGGACATGGATCCATCTTGGTGAAATCTCAATTCTCCGAACTTGTGACCTCAAAATTCTGGTTTTCTTGAAATCTTACTGCATTTTTGTAATCCATCAAAACTCAATTACTGAGTATGTCACTGTCCTTAGTTTCTATCCGCGTGAAAGAATATTTAATTATTTTCGATCTGTTCGAATCAAAAACATAGAAGCTCGGACCGAACACAAAGTGAAAGTCATCACACTCAATAATCACGAGTTGAAAACCCGCAATAGCATGAGTGGTGGGTGTTTATTGAGACATCGGGATCTAAGTCACTTCGAATAAAAACCAGCAAACTAAACGGTCAACTTGAACTGTTCGAACAACGCAACCCCAGTCATGCTCTCCTTCGCTACCCCCCCACCAACGGGCACAACGGAACCAGAAATAGTGCCCAAGGAGCGCGTATAAACGGGCCCAGGAGTCGAAACGACTTGAAGCACCACGCTGACGTTCAGCTCCAGAGCCCAGTGCTCAGATAAGGCCAGCGAGATATTATAACCGGACGGGTTTCCTGTGCTGATAACGGGTGGATAAGTTGCGTTCTGCCCCGTGGGCCTCACCCGGATGCTCGTAGCTTCGCAGCTGGCGGCAACAATTTTGCCGCCCTTGGCCACGTAGGCACTGACGTACTCCGTGCCGTTCAGAGCGAGGAAGTCGAACCAGACGATCGAATATGCGCCGACGCGCCCGTGGCCCCAGTACCAGGACGCTACATTTTGCTGGAAAATCTGGTCGCTCCAGTTCTGGAGGTCCCGAGGAGAATAATCAGGAGTGGGCCAAAAAATTGGTTGAGACTGCGCACCTTGTCGTGATACCCTGCGCCCGTGAACGCGAGTTTGGTTCCATTGACGGTCAGATGTACGGCAGATACGGCATCGGGAATTGCGTTTGCCCAGCCAATGTTCGGTCCCACTTCTAAGTTCTGCCCGACGGCAACAGGCCCGCACGGGTAGTGTGCTGGTGCAGCCTAGAGATCAAGCCGCATTAGCTCCGTTTGACGGATAGGATCATGGCACTCACAGATTTGAAGCTAATGGTGCCAACCACTCCAATTTCCGGTGCATCGATGCTGATCGAATATCCCGAGGCTGGGTCAAACATCCAGGTGAAGCCTGTCCCATGCCACGCGCCGCTTGTACCGCTGTTTTCTTTTACCTCAACAGTCGCGGCGTCCCCCTCAACCATGGCAGTAAACAGAGTCCCGTTGGCAAAGGATCCGGATATCTGAGCGACGACGGCCGAATTCAAAGGCCCGAGGAACGGGAAAGCAGCGGCGGAGGTGGTGTAGAATACGACGACAACAGATGCGAGTGAATCAGTCGACACGACGTCGAAGTACCACCAGTCGAAGGCGGAGCCGTTAATCGGATGCACCTTAGGGGCATCCGGGCCTGTCGAGGATGAGATGAACTGCGCCTGACTCGTAGTGTTTTGCAGTGCAGAAGGAATGTGATAGACGCTGTCCGGGATGCGGGATGAAGAGGCGAGAGCTAACTGGGCGACTCCAAGCGAGAATAAGATTGTTGTGATCCTCATTGGAGGGGAACTTCGTGGTTAGTCCGTGAACCGAGCGAGCGAGGATTTATATAAAGGGCGACGCAATGGGTCTTGATGCGGAAATCAAAACACTAGCTTACAGTTTCAAAGATGCGCGCTGGGCCGATGCCCGCATTAATACCCTTGGAATGAAGTCGACAGCGTTATTCAACCAAAGGGAGAAATGTGTGGTGCTTAGGGCGGGAAAGTCCAGCCAGACGCGTAAGCTGGCAACCCCTAGGCCGTCGGCGGAGACGACTTGTTCCAAGCGTCAGCCAAATCACGTCATGACAGATCCATTCATGTAGTCAATTATCAATACGTAAAAGACAGCCGAGTGGACGTATCCGCCCGAAAATGTGCAGTCAGACGCGTTCGATGGCAACAGATTCAGCCATGCATCCCGATCCTTTCTGATCCAATGAGTGTGTAATAGGGCGCCCAATGTCCCGCCGGAGTTCCTGTCAATGTGGATTCGATATTTCTTTCGTTCAAACCAGAGGTGGAGCCTGTAGCACTTGGTGCCCTTCTGTATGTATATGAGTGAACGGCGGCGCCTCCAGAAGGAGCCAGCGAGTCCTAGTCTTTGAAATCAGAAAGAAATTCTATGTTCAAAGAGTTAGGCTTAGTCATGAAATTGAGCTGACTGAGGACGCCGGGGATATGTTCCGTTGCCACCGGTGTATATTCAATTAATATTATTCATACTGAAACACGAGAGGGTAGGAGGCGAAAAAGTGGATCCTCACCGCCCAGAAATTCCCGCTATCTTTAGTGGGTTTTTGCGCCCGATCAAAAAAAGTGCATTTCGCAAAGTCCCGATTAGGCAAAATTCTCGGGATTTTGCAACACGGCTTTTTCCGCACATGGGTAGGTAGGTAGGTAGGTATATTCCGGCGCGGTCCCGTTAAGAAACAACCGGGGTGTTCTGTAGGGCTTTTTCCGCCACATTCACGGCTTCTTCCATACTATTACCGAGTCCTACGCGCTTCACTATTGCCGTTTCGATAGCGCTCCTTTCTAGGGCCTGTGAATGTCCCTGTCTCTCCGCTCCTTTCCTTTCCTTGTTCATACACCTTCCCCTCCCCCTCCCCTCCCCCTACCCCTCCCCCAGGTCTCTGTCATGTCGCTTCTCGAGGATGGCATCGAACCCCGCGCTGTGGTTCGTTCACCCTCTGGTCACAGTGTGTGTCGGCTGCCTTTGTGCACCTGCACTTTCCAGTGCGCAATTTGGGCTCTTATTTACTCTCAGTGGATGTTGGCGTGTATGGCAATTTTTCCTACACTTTCGACTGCTACGTGGCTCCATACATCCCAAACAATGTCTCACTGGGTCTAGACTGGGCTGTCTTTGTCCGTGAATGGCTCTTGACTCAGGGTCACCGCATCACGCCGTCGTTCGATGCATACAATCTTTTTTCTAACTCTTCGCACCCCTTGTGTTGTCAGTTTGTTTCTCTCTCTCACACACACTCTGTATTTAATCAAAGCTTATTTGTCTCGTAGCAGGCACACCTCCTAATTCGCCGACCCCCCAGGGGTGGCATTGCTGACATCTATCTCCTTCATATTAAACTCTTCGTGCATCTTGCAGCATCTCACGCTGTCCATGTGCTGGTCCACAGCCGAGGAATTGGAACGAGTCTCCAGGCTATTCCCTCTCCTGACCCTAAAAGTCGAAGCCAATCACGAGATACATGCCATGGTTCGCTGCATCTCTGCTCACTCCCTTCTTCCGCGTCTCCAAGATCTCTCAATATCCTCATATGTGGATTACAAGGATCTCATCACCATGCTGCTCATAAGACGCGGAATACCTGGGAACAGTCTATGCACATTTCAGCTGAAGATCACTGTGTGGGGAGATGAATCAGTGGGTGTGTATGAGGCTTGCGGGTAGCTTCCCGATATCAGGTTGCACACAATGCTCCAAACTCCCGCTACCCAGGGGCTCAAAATTCACATTGCGACTCCTCATGGCAATTGGCCCGAAGGAGCGGACTTGGAATGGAAGTTCCCGATCCATGATTCTTGGAGAGCACTCAGCTGAATTCCACCAATTTTCACAGATGACTTTAACGATTTCCCGTGATTCCTTCGTTTCAGCAAGGTCGAGCAGGCGGAAATTCAAATTGGGGTGTTGCGGCGCACGGGAAATAGATACCGAATTATTCAGAGCACATGGTATTCATGTGCACTTTCTTCTTGCGTCAAAATCAGAGCAGAACCTCTCGGTTCATGTCCGCAAGTTTCAGAGCATTTGATGCCACACAGTACTTTGAACTCCGCGTTTTCCATCCGTGGTTAACGTTGTCGCGACAAGAATAACGTGGGCTTCCCAGCCACGGTGCTCAAGTGAATGTAATCCCCAATTAAAAAACAGCTTTTAGGCATACATATATAAATTAGATTGCCAGCGTTGAATCCTCCAGCGCTAACATGGTGTACATTATAGTATGTACTCGGCGGTGAGGCGAGCCACGCGACGAAGTGGTGCACTCACTATGACGGTAGTCAACTTGGGAGGGAACGTTAGTATGACATAGAGCAGTCGAGACGAACTGTAGCACAATACCACCTGAGAAGTACTGGGGGTGCACACGAAGGAGATGTCTCTCGAGGAACTGGCGATATCTTTTATCCGTAGTGCAAACACAATCTTCACCCTAATCATGCCCGACCAAGGGAACAATCACCCGGCTTAAAGCATCGTTTTATGTAGCAAGACATCGGCCGCTGCCTAACTTGGAAGATATTTTAGCAATGTACACGGAGAATGCGTCGAAGGAAGAAAACCAGAATAGATATATGCCATTGCGTGAAAGCTCTGTTCATTCCCGTTGAACACGGGTTGATCGTCGATGAACAGTCAGGTATATATGACGATGAAAAGCATGAAAAGACAATAAAGCGGGGGCTTTTCCTATCTAATTTCGATATTCATAGACCGAGTCTTGGCGAAGTAAGCGACTTGATCAGGGAAAACTTTTACATTCATCTGTAAAAAGGCTTAGACATCGCCGTATTGTTTATCAAGGAAGGGCGTCTCACCTCTTGATTCCTCGGGCCAATAGTTTCCGTCAAAGCCAAAGCGGAGATGGAGGCCCTCCGCGATGAGCATTTGGAGACGCGACTTCTGCCATGTCCTGGGAAGCCAGGTCCAATCGCCTATACCCATGCACCGGTCCAGCTGAAATGAGGTCAACGCGCCCCGGTCAATGTTTGGAGTACGTCGGGATTCCAAGAACATAATTAAAGGAGTGTAATCGAATTCGGATCGCCAGGTGGAGATGGTGAGGTGTGCAAGAGACGGCAACATCGACGGCGACTGATTAAACAATGTGGATACGAGATGGTTGTTCTGGTTGATATCAACAGCGAGTGTGACAAGTGAAGGGACGGCTTGGAGACATTCAAGCAGATCGTCCGCCGACCACTCGCCGATTCGAAGATTCAGATGCTGGAGGACGCACGTTGATCGTGAAATTAAGGAGAGCAGGACATTGGTGCGGGTGCAATGGAACACCTGAAGGCGGTGGAGGTGAGGAAGAGTGAGAAGTGGTAAATCACCGGCATAGCGAAGCGTCAGAGATGTAAGGTGGGGAATTGTTGTCGGCTGTGACAGTGCGGGTTGAGTTCCATAAATGGATATTACCATTCTCTGAGTCGGGGAAACCGGGCTGAAATCTCGAGGCACTCCGTAAACGACACATCGTAATGAACCTCAAGACTGGTGAGGAGGGCGCATGATCCAAGTTCAACATTAGACAGCTGCAGGCCACCTAAGAGACGCAGTGTTCGCAAGTTAGGGGCGTCCCGTAAGAAGGTGACACTGTGTGCCGCCCTCACATTTGCCTCCAATGCTACTACTTCAAGGCGAGGAAAAGAGCTGTTAACGGTGTGAAGGTAGTAACAATCCGCCATCAAAAAACAAAGCTCCAGGCGGTAGAGTTGTGCAGAAAAGGCGGGGATAAGGGAGAGAATTAGTGAAGGGACTGGGCTGCGATGGTATCGCACCGTCAGCGACAGTGGGTGTCCCTTGGCGCGGGAAAGCCAATTGGCCATCAACGAGTGATCCCCGGGATACGCAACTTCCGCCCGGAGTTCTTTACCCCGCACCAATTGGGAGGAGATATCCAAAGAGCTCCAAAGCTCCCAGGTGGAGAGCGCGATATCCCTCCACTGCCGACAGATATGCACAAGGAGAAGGGGTACCGCCTGGCGCGAAGGCCGCACACGTCCGTGGGTTGGAAGGCAATGGACGAAAATTTGGGACGTAATCTCGTTGGGGAGTGTGAGGATGGGGTACGGGGTGAGGCGAGGGTGAGATCCAGATTGGCCGGCGGCAACTCTCGCTTCACCATATTAACGTATGATTTGTGGTTGTAGCGCAAGACAAATCGGAATGTGAAATGTCTTGTGGGTAAAGAGAGAGAGAACTTCGAATTGTCGCAGCCTGGCACTGGATGACATAAGATCGCAAGAGATCGAAAATTCGTTGATGTCCCCGAGGACGACTACGGTCGAATGATGTGCACTGAGGAAGTGCTAGAAAAATGTGATGTTCGATTATCTCAACACGAACACAATGAAATGAACCAGTATCTGACTGAAGATGATTTACGAAATGCTCTTAAACTGTCTAGCAACGGCAAAGCTCCAGGAGTCAATGGCATCCGTTACGAATTTTTCAAAGCCCTGGACATTGAATTCAAAAAGTCTAAAGACAAACCGGGAGGGGCTTTCAATATCTTGGGCTTCCTGGCAGACTTATCCCGTGATATCGAAGACTATGGATTATCAGATGGATGCAACTTCAACATGGGCTGGTTATGCCCGGTGTTCAAAAAAGGAGACACAGGCCTTATTAGCAATTACAGGCCAATTACGCTCTTAAACACAGACTACAAGCTTATTACAAAGGCCTATTCTATGCGCTTAATGGATGTTGCCCCATCTCTGATAAGACCTGACCAAGCTGGCTTCATGAAAGGGCGGAAAATTGAGGACCAAGTCAAATTAGCGAAATTCCTGCTTAACTATGCTGAAGTCGCAGAAGAAGATGGGGTACTTATCGCCCTCGATCAAGAGAAGGCATATGATCGAATTAACCATAACTACCTTCTCCGTGTTCTAGACCATATGAGATTCCCTCCCAAATTTTTAAAGACAATCAAAAGCTTATATACTGATGCCAAAACCGTAGTTATGATCAACGGTGAAGTTAGCAAACCATATGTTGTGACCAGGGGAGTGAGACAAGGTGACCCCCTCTCCTGTTTATTATTCAATCTGGCTATTGAGCCTCTTGCATGTCTACTGCGGAAATCTGATATTGAGGGAGTCATTATTCCTGGAACAAATAAAATCTCGTGGTCTCACTTTTTGCTGATGACACAACAATCTACTTGAAATCCACTGACTCCATGAAGACTCTGTGGGGTATTCTACGCCTCTGGTGTGGTGCCTCTACCGCAAAATTCAACGAACATAAAACTGTGCTTCTCCCCTTTGGGAGGGCTTCCTATCGCCAGAAAGTCATCACAGAAAGACGAATTAACAATCAGTCCCTGATCGGCGACATTGACCGAACTGTTAGAATTGTACCTGATGGCGAAAGCTGCCGGATGTTAGGTGCTTGGATCGGAAATGACATCCCTTATACCACACCATGGCCTTTAGTCCTCGAAAAAATTAATGCAGACCTCATGCGTTGGCAAGCAACAAACCCTTCTCTAGAAGGGAAGTGCCACATCATCAGTATGGTGATTGGAGGTCGAACACAATATCTCACCAGAGTCCAAGGAATGCCGAAAGACATTGAGGACACACTTGAAAAATTGATACGCTCCTTCCTATGGGAAGGAAAAACAGCCAGAGTTTCACTGGAAGCAATGATCCTACCAGTCAATCGAGGAGGCAAAGCAATTTTGGACATCGCCTCTCGTAACAAAGCCATTGATCTTTGGAATCTTCAATGCTACCTTGTGCAAGGAGAGGATCGAGCACTGTGGTGCTATTTTGTTGACTACATACTCCGAAAATACTTGGAGACTAGCTACCTAAACATTAGGCCCGGTCAAATCATGAACATTTTTGTGAATGATATACATTTCCCGATACCTAGATCAAACAAATTTCCTGACGACCTCAAGCACATGATCTCTGCAGCTCAGGAATTCAACCTGAAATTTACAGCACTCTCGATTGACCGTGAAGTGCAACTCGACATGCCGATATGGAAACACCCTGCTGTACGGGATCCAACTTACAGAAATGCCTGCCTTCGTGGTGCTGCAACCTGCCTCCGAAATATTCACGGAGTTCGCACGCTTCGGGATGCATTGCTAATTGCAAACAGAAAAACTACGGTGCCTAGGCGGCCACACACTATAAGCCCTAGTGGCATTGGACGGAAAAATTGTGGATGTCCACCTTGTAATAGGGATCGAAATGAACTTGGTTGCGAACATCCAGGCAAATGCATTGACACTGCGCAGATATTGATAGACTGTATTATGCCAAAGTGGAATCCACTGGCTCCTATGACTGACCTTTGTGATGATATAAAACTGACAGCTGTGGAATTGGATGCAAATCTGCAACAAGTTGAAATTGATCAACCAATGACCTACGATCCGAACTTCAGAGTGTCTAGTGCCGAAAATGGCTTCCGCATCTTTGCTGGGGACGATTCAATGCATGATATTGCTGCAAGACGACAAGGCCAATTTGAACCACCCCCAAATTTAACAACCGCTTTTGTGCATATCAAGGTCATGTGGGCTGGTCAGTATGACCCTCAAATTATGGCAAGATTCAAAATTGTTTCAGATGACTTCGAGGAAGACACAACTGTACATCTCACATTTGACAACCCAACGATAAAAATGAACTTTAAATCCGGAATATTGGGAGCTGCACTCTCCTTGTTCCAGAAAATTCCAAATAATGCCCCATTACTGCTATGCTCCCCATCTGACTTTTTGCTCAAAACACTGATTAAGGAGCGAACAAAATCTGAAAATAACATGTTAGACCCTAATTTCCCCCTCTTTAAAGCGGTTTTTGCAGTGCTGAACGAGCGGGTTGCACGAACACAGTTCAAGCAAACAACAGACACTTTTCCTGTCACCTTAAATTTGGACACTGATATATGCCCTCCACTCGAGGTTGATACCCAAATAGATTTAATGTTCAGCTGTCCTGGAATTCTAATCTCACAAGGATCACAACGGATCTTTACAAAAATTATCAAAGGCAACCACTCTGAACCTTTTAGAAAGGCAACTTTCATTAACCTAGACCGCATCCGATGCTCCATATATGAAATTTCTGAGTACACTCCAACAGACGAAATGATTTGGAACTCTATACGTTCCACAAATTTGAGACGAACCCACCGTGAATTATTCTGGAAGTCGATTCACAACATTTTCAGAGTCGGTGACTTTTGGACACACATGAATAATCTTGAAGAATTTTCTGTTTGTCACACATGTGGCATCCCCGAAAACCTTGAGCACATAGCAATGGAGTGTGATGCATCGGGCGCAAAATTAATTTGGGGACTGACCAAGAAACTCTGGGCCACGAAATACCCCATGTGGCCCTCCCTCAGCTGGGGCCTTGTCCTCGGTTGTAACCTTGTTAAATTCAAACACTCAAATGGGAAAATTATCCCTGCTATGGGACGATTATTTGCCATTCTGGTATCTACGGCCTGGCACACGATCTGGAACATCCGGAACGATAAGGTTCTGAAGAACCCACACCGTAGCATTACAGACATTGAGATTCACAACAGATGGCTGAAATCCGTGAATTCAGCACTGGGACGAGATCGAATCCTCACCAATAAAATGAAATTTGGTAATCTTGCGCTGAAAAAGATCTTGTCCTAAGAACATGGAGTGGTCTACTAATGAATGAAGCTGCTCTGCCGGACGATTGGACTTACACAGTGGGGGTTTTAGTGGGTATACAGCCATTGAAATTGAATGACTCAAGAAATGGGATAGGATAAATTTACTAGGCTGGAGTCCCACACTCTGGTAATTGTGCGTAATGGCATTTCCTCCCTGGACAACTTTCCCGGCATTAACTAGAACTTTCTAGTAGACCCAGCGGATGACTTTTTGAATGCTTCTGCAGACTGAATTTCATTATCCCAAACGCTCCAAAAAAAAAAAAAAAAAAAAAAAAAAAAGAGATCGAAAATTGATGAAACAACACGGCCACACTCAACCAAAGCGTTGTGCACGGACCACCTCCAGTGGTCTCACCCCAACCGTGGGCTGTGCTGCTTCACCCCTCGTCATTTTAGCTAACCTGCACGACACAATCTCACAAGGTTTTTACTTGACCTCTCTGGATCCCTGACTCAGTCGTTTTAATTTAGCGTCATTCTAAAATTTCTTGACTGCATCCGAGTCCGAGGACAAAGACTGGGCGGCAGATTTACCTGAGTCAATCCTGACAGCAAGGCTAATGCTCAAGCTTCGTCGAATGAGCCATGGACTTGAGAATCCCCGCAAGTCAGGCCAAGATTATTACATCGAGCGACGAGCATCCCGGGCGCGGGGCTCACCGATTTTCACAGCCTCACAGCCCCTCAGCTCCTGCACATAACATTGGAAATTTTGTCTTGCAGGTTCAGGAACTTTTGGATCTCGCCATCGATTTCCTGTACGAATTCAAGTCCGATTTGGGTTCGTGTGCCATTGAAAACTGCTCTAGGGCGGCGTCTCGGCATGTAAATCACTTGGACCTATTGATCGTATATATCACTGTGGGGAGCGAATACAATCAGCCTGACTGTGTCAAACAATCAAGGTGAGTGTATACAAGCAGTCAAGCCGATTGACACCATCAATCATCCTGAGTGTGCGAATACAATCGAGTTGATTCAAGTTGACTTTTGGCAGAAATTACAATCGGGTTGACTGCGCAACACAATAGAATCTCCGAAATCCTCATAAAGGGTGTTCAGAACGTTTATGAAAGAATCCAGCTCAGCTCCAAGGAAACCAAGTCAGTCTGAAGATCACCGGAGTCGATGGGAGCGCTTCAAGTCTAAAACACGATCGGGCGACCACGGAGAGTGAAACTACAAATAAACCCTAAGTCAGTTCAGCATCTAAAGCGGACAGGGAAACAAACCAAAACCAAAACCCACATTCGGCCGGCGAAAAGACTCCGAGTCAGTGGCCAGAACTTGCCTTGTTGAGATCTCGAGAAAGCATCAGGTGAGTAGAGTTTGAAATGAGACCAATATGCACGTACTACCGAGCTCGCCAACACCAAATACAGCACATGTGTTACATCAGGCGCCCGCCGACAACTGGGACCGGAAGAGTAGGCAGAGAAAAGGAGGAGGGAAAGATCACGTCAGTGAAAGTAATATAAGTTCAAACTTGAAATACACCTCGTTTCGCTCATCCCGCAACTGAAAGATACCCGAGGGGACATGGGTAGACGCCGCGCAATGATGGAATAAACAATACTGCTGGAAAGACGCTTCAGCACTAATGATCTGACAGCTTTCATAAAAAAGCTACAGCGTAGTGGCGGTACGAGACTTCGGAGGAACGTGGCTAGCCAGGGTTTGGAACGAAACAAAGGCACGCCGTATACAACCCGCTCTGTCCATTAGTGCGACCTCCTTCAGCCCAACCCTCAATGTATTGCAAGCACACACGCCGAACTACTACTTCCGCATCCCCGCCCACCCGACGAGCGCGCCAAGCAGCACGACGCAGCCCCACGTCCGCGCGGCGCGCACCAGGCTCGATGGAGCTGTCTCTTCCGCCGGCGCTGCCCACGCATGGGCGGTGGCCGCGGGTTTCGGAGAGTGCGTCTTGGCGTTGCGCTCTGGTTTCACAGTATCGCTGTCCACACCGGGTTCAGGCCGTGTCTCTTCGCCGTTGGCACCAGGCTGAAAATGCCCGCCGAAAAGGGACCCCTCGCCGACCTCGACGCGCGCGACGCCGCCGAAAAAGTCGGTGATGAGCGCGCGGTCCGCGCCCCGAGGGAAGAGATCCGTGCGCACGCCTGGGTGAGAGTGGATCTTCTCAGGGTCATACGAGGCAAACTGTGAAGAAAACATCAGAGGCGCGGAAAGGAGCAGGGGAATGATAAAGCGTGGGGGGAAGTGGTCGACAATGACAAAAAGCGGACTAATGACAAAACCGCGGGGCAAACGACAAAGGGATAAGAAGAAGAGAAGAAGAAGCAGATGGGGATGGAATGGGACAGCGGAGGAAAAGTTGGATGTACCACGAAATAAGAGGATTCATGTGTCACAGTGCGCTCGGGGCAGGGAAAAATAAAAATAAAGAAAATGGAAGCAAACCACCCACCAGATCGCCGAGCGTCTCGTGGCTGGTCTTGTTGATGCGCTCCATGTACTCGAGCACGTAGTGCGTGTAGCTGTCGATCACCGCGACGCCGATGTCGTTGTCGTTTTCGTACTGGAAGGCAAATGAGAATCAGCGACATGCTTGAACGCAGAAAAGAAGAGAGGAGAAGCGACGCACGGAATACGAACTCTCGTCGAGCTGGGACGAGCCCGTCGCGAGGATGTTGGGCGAGTAGAACTTGGAGTACATCGTGTTTGCCTGGCACGTGTCGATCATGAAAAAGATCTCGTTGTATCTAGGGGACGGCGTTAGCTTGGCCACGAAACGTCCAACCAGGGAACTTCAAAAGAAAGAACAGAAAAACCACAATGGCTTGAATGCAAAATAATAGGGGGCCAAAACGTGAAGAACCAGCTACCCACCTCCGCTTCTGCCACATCTGCTCAAACGCATCCGCGATGTCAAACGCGCTGATCTCCTCGTTGTCCTGGAACTTGAGGAACTCGTTCCCCCCGTGGCCGGTCATGTACACGAACACGTTCGACCGCGCGTCCGTCAGTAGCCGCTTCGACCGCGGCACGGACGCCGGCATCCGGCCTGCGACTTGAATGAGTTTCGAGTTTTTGGAGCACCCGGCGGGGGTGTTAAATGGAACAATATGAAAACACCGAACGCGTCCCCATTTATGTTCGGCCACTCACCCGTCAACACTCTAATAAAATTCTCCACAGTCACCTCATACCCGCGATAGTCGACCTCGATATTCTCGCCATAGAGATCGAGGAGGCGGCCGGGGTTGGCGTATACGCTGCCGGGGAACTTATTGCGGGCGTTGCAGGCGGCGTCGTCCGCGAGCATGAGGATGATGTGCGAGTCGGGGATGCCGAGGCGCTTTACGGTGCGGTACCTGCGGGGTTGTCGTGTCATACACAAAGGGAGTGGGGAGGGTCAGCTTCACATTCCGAGGGCATTTGCCATATGCTGGTGGAGAGTTATAAGGTATAAAACGCAGAGAATGAAGGGGACGGACGCGGTAATTGAACCAATAGCGCGATGCGCAGACCAGGACGGCCCAGTTGTTCGTGTGGTCACTGCCGCCTCCGTCAGAGGCGCCCTTCGCAAAGAAGTCGCCGACGATCTGCTCGTGAGACGGGCTAGCGGCGAATATGGGCCAGAGCCAGCTGGAGAGGAAGAGCAGCACATGGCTAAACGAGACAAGCATTTGGTGGCTTACTCAGCACGGAGTCGGAGCGGAGTCTGAATCCTCCACTCTTACCACCACCATGCACGGTGCGCCCGCCATGCATGTCGCCACCGCCATCGCTGACAGCCCGCAGGCCTCGTAGCGTACGACGACGGCGACTCCGCCAGCGACGTCGAGGACAGCCCACGCAAGCCCCACGGCAACGGCCACAGCACGCATGTAAGAATCTCCCCGCCCCCGCTGCAGCCCGCTTCCCTCTTTGCTCGCTCGCTTTCCGTCTCGGCCAGGACATCAAACAGAGCAAGACCAGCGCACTCAACGCCTTTGCCGACTGTCCGTCCCTCTTTCCCCTCGTTCCTGCCCGACGCTCACACGCCCTAGCCACGCGCAAGGCACAGGTGATCATACGCCGCCCTGCAGCGCCGCTCAAAAACCGCCCGCGCACCGTCATCGCCGACGAAGTCCTCGCCAAGGACGCTGTGCCCGCCCCAGCCAGTCCGACACGCCAGCAGCAGCAGAACGCCGAGGCGTCCTCGTCCTCGTCATCATCCGTGCGTGACCCGCAGGACGAGCTCACGCGCATCCGCGAGCTCCTCCGTCCGCCTCCCATCCCTGGCGTTGCCGACTGGGGCATCCCGCCTGGGTCCACCGAGCCGTGCGACCCCGCGATCCAGGTGCGGCGTCCGCCTGTCTTCTTTATTTGTCCTCCTGGCCTTCCATGCCCTTCTGGCTTTCTTCATCCATCCTGCCCTCCCTTCACCCTTTTCCTGCTTTCCCCGCTCGACAGCCCATCCTCGTCTTCCACCTTCACACATTCAGCTCAATGACCACGTCCACCATAGACCAAGCTCGCGCAGTTCCACGCCCTCAAGAGCGCCCCCGCTCCGCGCCACTTCAACGACTCGCTCATGGGCTCCCGCGCGTTCCGCAACCCGCACCTCTACGCGCAGCTCGTCGAGTTCGTCGACATCAACGAGCGCGCGAGCAACTTCCCCGGGGGCGTGTGGGCCGACATGGCTGGTGGAGCGAATGCCAGCGGTGGTGCCGCCGATCCTACAGAGCCCGAGGCGGCCTGGTTCGCCGACGCGATCGGTACGTCCGCGTTCATGCCACTCCCACCGGGTTTTCACGCGCCCCCGCCCTCCCGCGCCTTTACTCGCTTCTCCGCCGCCCCGCGCTAATGCGTCTCCTAACGCGTCTGTCTTCTAATGCGTCTGTCTCCTTCACCATGCGCAACCGCGCCACATACCCGGCCGCCGACTCATCAATACCAACATATAATATCGTACACAATACACAATGCACCGCCCGCAGCCGCTCGCCAAAAAGCGCGCGCGGAACATCAGCCCGCCCCAGGGACGCGCAGCGCGATTGCATTCACTACTGCTTCCTCTTCCTCTGCCAGTGCGAAGAAGGAGCGCGTATGGGACCGGGGGAAGGATGGGGAGAAGCACGCGGAGAAGGACAAGGACAAGCGGTACCAGCCGTATGGCACGCGGGGGCGCGAGCGGGGCGGGAGGTAGCGTTGTGCTGTGGCATAATGATTCTATGCTGTGGATTTAACTCCAGCTTTTTGAGGGATGGAATATATATTAATGTGTGGTGGATGGCGCTTTGAATCGATTCATTCGAACGGTCTGCGAGCGTATGTGAGCATTGGTATATGTTTGGGGGGAGATCTGGACTCGCATCGGCTACACTCATCTGCTTGATCAACATAACTCGATTAGTCTTTTGCAACCAACCTAGCGCGGCAAAAACGGCTCCAAGACGGTTCCGAGTCCGACTCCCAACGCAGTGACTAGTACTGTTTTTACATTTCGCTGTCCGAGGCTCGCTAAAAGCCACCGGTAGACGACTCTTCTGTAAGCCCTAGTATTGTCTCACTCCGGCAGCTCGCGCTGCGTCTCGCTCTGGCGGCTGATCGATATCATCAGGGAGTCGGATCCGGGACCAGCCAGTAAGTCCTGCACCAGGGCCACATTTCTTTTCGTCCTGTGGTCCCCGTCCCATCCCCTCCGCACATCGAGTTTGCCAGTGTGACACGTACATGCGCCGAAAAACTGCAACGCCAACCGTCGACAAATTTATCTCCGCTCCAGCCCGCTGTTACGCCACAAATCCAGCACTCTCTGAATCCTCTTCGCGCTCTGCTTTGTCCGCTTTCGTTGCCTCTTCGCTTTATATTCTTCTCTGTAGCTCTCCGCGTTCAGCCTCATCTTCTTGTTCTCGCACGAGCTCAAAGTGGTACCGTGTCCTCAAGCTCGAGGTAACAGATTACATACTAACAATGGACCGACAAAAGAAAGAACCCAAATCTTGATCATAACAAAACTTACTCGCCCTCGTCCTCACTCTCGTCATCCTCGTCATCCTCTTCTTCTTCCTCCACAGGGCAGCCGTCCTCCTTGCTGCACTCCACGCAGGTGTCGCCATTGTACTTCACCTCCCACTCGAATTCGGTGTGTCGGCCAATAAAGCACCCAGCGGGGTTGGGCGGCCCATCAAGCCCGTCGTCGTACTCGCCCTCCTGCTCGAGGCCGCAGCAGCTGTACTCCCACGTATAACACGAAATTCCTCCCCGAATACACTCCGGCTCGCCATGCGGGATGAAGCACGCGTCCGCGCCATTGTTTTTAGGGCGGTAGTTCTCGTGGCACCGGACACAGTGGAGCTTGACCGTGTCGGGCATGGACACGAGCCGGCGGACAGAGGCGATGTCGAGTCCGAGCTCCTCGAAGATGGCAAGGAGTTGCTCGAAGCGAGCGCGCGAGGAAGGGGTATCGTCTTTGGTGCCACTGATGGCTTTCAAGAGTATATGCTGGAGGCCGTCGTCGCAATGCTTCTTGAGAAAGCAGGTAAGGATGTCGCGGGAGTTTGGAGAGGGTGTATCTGCGGTGGCGCAAGTCGTGTACGACATGGTTGTGGGTGAGCCGTCAGCAAAGAAGAAGGGATTATTTATAGGCACGCGTTCTTTGTTCGACAGAAGACAAAGAATGCTTGAATATCGAATAAAGCGCAAGGAAGTCTATGGTTCAAGCAAAAGAACTAACGACCGATACCGCCACCATTTGTGGAGCGCTTTATAAGGGTGCAATGAAAGCGAAATCAGACAAGCTCCGGTCCGCCCCGACCGTGATATTCCAGCCCTCTTGGTCTTTCAACGCTTTCAAACCGTCAACAACTACTTGGTCGACGAACAATCGATCAGGCGCAAATTCGAACATTCGGAGTTGGGATACATTGTCAGTCATCGGCCGGAATCGAGTTTTGATCATTGCGGCAAGGGTCCTCCACTTGCAGTGCTGGTGAAGGAATGATCCATTTGTAAATCGCATGGCCTCCAAGTGTGGACCCAAAACTGATCTATCGTGGGATGGGATGATTCTGGAAATAAAGTCGTCGGAAATGATTTCGGGAACTTCGATAGAGAGGTGTGTTAAAAGGGGAAACTCTTCCAAGATGGGTTCTGCACGGGGATCAACCCGTCGTGAATCTGTGTAGATTGAAAAGTTTGTCAAGTGTGGCAGTCTTGAAAGAGAACGGTTCGAAGCTGAGATGCGCAATTTGGAGAGTCTTCAATGCTGGCATATCGAAGCAACATATTTCCTGGGTGCCATAGGCGCAGAATGATGCGAATAGTAAGCTAGGAAGCACCACGGGGGTCTCCTCGACAGGAGAATAGCCAGTATTTTCGAAACGCAAGCACAACACATTCAAGTTTATGAGTTGCCGGTATGATGACCACCGGTTGCCGTGCGTCCACACGCAGTCAAGCTCACGATATTTCGTGAGTTGAGACCAGGGAATACAAAGATGAGAGGTACGGGGCAAAGAGATACTTTGCAAGGTGAGGTCGGTGAGGTTTGGGATAGCTTGGAATTCAAGCGTGCATATCCTTGGTCGATAATATTCCTGCGGCCCCAGTCCGCTGCCAGCCAACGAAATCTTGCGAAGCTCCTTGAATTTCCCAGGAGTCTCGGATAAACGGTGCAACAGAGACTGTGGGGGAGCTACAAGAACGATGTGATGCCACATATGTGAATGCTTCATGAGGGCATCGAATAGGGGAAAGAGCGAAAAGTGCTGTGCGTGGCTGGAAAGGCGGGACGTGAGGGCATGCTGTCCGGTCCGCTTTATGCATTCTTCCATAAATTCAAGGGTGCTCTCGGTGTAATGGCTCTCTCTGATTTCCTTCTCGTCGCAGAATCGATCTGGAAGTGTTGTGAACTCTTCTTCGTCAGCATACTCCCAATTGCTATCTGTCAATAGCAGGGGGATATGACATTCCGGAGAGTACCCGTACGGCCAGAGATCTAGAAGGGACCATAATTGGTGGAGAGACAGCGCAATCATCCTCCAATGACGAAAAATATGCCCCAACTTCCAAGGGAGTTTCGCTTGGTCTACGGCAATCAAATTGGTGGACAGTGTTGGGGTGAAATACAGGAATATTTCCGCGATTATCTCTAGTGGTAATCGGCGAACAGGGGAGAGAACAGGGGTGTACTGGGCGATTTCCGAGACTTCCTCGGCATATTTGCTCCTGAGAGTACCGAGTTTCAATTCGAGTTTAGAGATCTCGTTCGCAAATTCCGCAAGAGCGGCATTGCGATCATATAAGATTTCCTGAACAGCAGATATATGTGTCGGTAGCGGTGCATCGTTGGACGCGACGAGAGCGGCCAAGGGCGGGATTAAGGCAGCCTTGGTCGGAACGATAGTAAGTGCCACCATGCAGTGGTGCGGATCTGCCTGACAGATCCAAACTTGACTCTGACGGAAATCTCATTCAAATCAGAGCAACAGAGCTTGCTGATTTGGATGAGATTGTGGATGATCTTCCACTAGCACTTAGCCGCTCCAGGTGTACCATCAAGAAACCGAGCCAATTCCGGGATATAATGTGGGAGGAGCATTAGGTAGTGCATTTTTCGAAAATAATAATTACTCCATCTGTTTTTGTGATTTACATCATGGAGGTACTCGCAGGAACCCCAAGAGCACCGAGAACAACGAAAAAAACCCGTTTTTTGAGCCCGGGCTGCAACGAAACGGCCAAGTGTTCAAACCCTCCAGTGACCTGTGACCTTCATTGTTCAAGTTTAGTTCAACTCCGCTTGTGACCTGTGACTGAACCTGCGGTCGAAATGGTACAGTACATCTGGTCCAGTATGTGAGGATACCCGTCCACCGAGTCTTTGTTCCACAAACATGTCCCAGGAGGCTGATCATGACGCCACTGCGCGAAAGCGTCGCACAATATCTGAAGAAGTCCTCAAATGCCTGCTCGAAAGCCCTTACGACCCACTCAAAGCCTTGTATGCTGTGGGTGACGCGGGCCCCGACACCCCTGCGTCACTCGCCCGCTTCGAACATCTGGTCGCCGACAACGAGGAGCGCGGGCTCGATATGTCCACTATCCGTGCTGTCGCTGCCGCTTCCGCGGCTCCAGCTACATTGCGTACGATGCCACACGAATTACCTCGCACAGGACAATGACGACACGTCCTGCTGGATCGAACACGATGAGCCGGAGCCGGGGGAGAGAAACCGAGGCGAAGATACATGTATATGGGAGTACGGGTGCTGTGGAACTACCCAGCGCGCCGACTTCTACTGCACACCGGAGGAGGATCCCCATCCGGCGCAGTGCTTCGTTGGCCCGCACACCACCGACAGGTTGAAGGTGGACAGTAACGGGATTCGGTGTGCGGAGTACAGGGCTCTATACAATTGCTCCACGTGCAACTACGAATCGGCGGATGAGGATAACGAGACGGGCGGTTTAGAGAGAGAAGCCTTCGAGGAAGAGTTCTAGAGCACCTTCCCAAGGCTGCCGCCATATTTAATCCGATACTTGTCCGACCTCAATCATTCAGTTTTCATTCATATTACGTGTATCAGCTTCATGAGTACTGATAGAAAGTGCCAATATCTCCCCCAAGTCCCAATTCCAGGGGAACTTCAGTCTGATAGTATAGTATGATGCAGTGCCCCATGGCAATCCCCGAATGGGAGAGATCTCTGCAATACACTGATCTGAATCTTAGTCTAGGAAGGTGGGTTCTCTGTGAAGTCCGAATCAGTTATCTCAGCCTCCCCATAACTCGACGAGAACGAAGCTTTTCGTTCATGGAATTTCCTGGACAGTGGGTGAAGTTTGAACAGCAGACACTTGGTTCTAATTATGGAACCTCCGGAGTGCGGCCATAGATAAAGTTTTAGGTTCTCGAATATCCAATGACCTCTGTTGGAGATGATGATCAATATTGCGGTATATCGCGAGGTTGAGGACGACGACGATTGTGCGCACATCCATAACAAGTGATTGCTTAACCACCATATCAAAGGGTCGTTAATCCTCATTAATCCAAATCCTCGAATCTTTTCTAAATCACCAGATGTGCTTCGATGTGATTCGGGATTGAGGGATTCTCCCGCACTTAGATAAATCCAGAATTGCGGACCAGAATCACGTCTGAATACTCTGCTCTGACTGCCCCTATTATAACAGAAGCAGTGAGAACACCACTCAGGAAATCGAACGTCCTACTTGATAACCACCTCATTCAACAGGTCAAACCTCTACAATTCGCAACATCTCAAGAGTCCCCTCACAGCTCTCTCTACACCCGTCTCCTCCACCTCCAACGAAGATCCAAAGCGAACGCGACAACAATCACAGGAATCAAACTAACCAGCTCGCCCAATCCTGCCCACCGAGGCTCGATCCTCACCCGAACGAAGCTTCCACCAGCAAATAGCAATGCAACAACGTTATAGCCGATACACCACACTAACGCAGCCATAGTGTGTTGATGGGCATGCGCGGCAAGGTCCAGCGCCCCGAGGACACTCCGTCGAAGGTTCGCCCCAGAGACCAATGCCCCCGACGCAGCAATAGCCACGTCCGAACCTGATGTGACGCAGAGCGATACATCCGCCTGCGCTAGCGCAGGTCCGTCATTCGTCCCGTCCCCAATAAAACACACACGGCGGCCGTGCCGCTGGAGGTCCGTGATAAAGGCTGCCTTGGCCACCGGTGAGCATGACGCGTGCACGTCCTTCGCGTCCATAATCTTGATGGAGCGGGTGAGCCTGGTGACAGCTCCGGCATTGTCTCCCGAGAGGACAACGACGCGCTTCCCACGGGCAAAGAGCTCCGCAACGAGCCCTGCTGATTCTGGGCGAGCGACGTCGGCGAGTCCGAAAGCGGCGACGAGCTCCCCAGCAAGCGAGACGGTGAAGAGGGTAAGACCAAGGGATGTGAGCTCCTGGACGAGAGCATGCTCTGATGTGCCCGTGAAGTTGGGGCTACCTCCGAGGAGCGGGTAACCTGCCAGGCTAGCCTTGACGCCCATCCCAGGAAGAGAGAGGATCTCTTCTGGGCCACGTGATGAGATGATGGCGGTGCGCGAATCGGGAAGTAGAGAAGAAACGTAAGCAAGGACAGCTTTAGAGATGGGGTGGTCGTTTGTCGAGGTGAGAGGAAGGATGATCTTGTTAACCCCAAGTATAAGGAGCTCCACCCTTTCAACGGAAAAGACTCCTTGTGAAAGGGTGCCAGTCTTATCAAATACAATGACATCTGCATTGTGAGCCATCTGGAGAGCCTCAGATGACCGGAAGAGGACTCCTTCACGAATTCCGGCGCGCATGGTGGCTGCAACAACGAGAGGAACCTACGCAAAGGAATGTCATATATATATAAACAGATCAGGTACACGAGGACTCACCGCAACACCGATCGCACACGGACAGCTGACGACGAGGACCGCCAAGGCGTAAGTGAGCCCGCTGATGGCTGAGCTCGTAGGTGAGAGGTCTCTGACATAGCAATTGACAAAAAACCAGACGATGAAGGCGACAACTGAACATCCAACAGCGACTGGGAGAATGACAGAAGCGAAGCGATCCGAGATGTCCTGGAATTTTGAACGACTAGAATGGGCCTGTCGCACCAAGCCTGTGATTCGAGCGAGGTAGTTCTCATGGATGAGTTGAGTGATCTGTATGTCAAGAGATCCGTTGAGGTTGAGCGTTCCGGCAGTTACCGAGCTTCCTTTCCGCTTCGTGGAAGGGAGACTCTCGCCGGTTACAGATGATTCGTCGACTTGACTTGATCCGTTAATGACTATTCCATCCGTTGGAATTCGGGAGTTTGATTTAAGACGGACAATGTCGCCATAATGCAGAAGACTGGAGGAAGGGCGGAGGAAGTTTGGTTAGCTCGCGAGGGTTGAGATGATAAATAACCCACCGAGCGTCTAACTTCTTCTCAACAACTGACATACCGACCTGCTCCACCAAAATGACATCTGATGACTGAAGCTGCTGCAAGGCTCGGATGGCCGAGCTAGCCGACTTTCGAGTTGCAGCTTGGACGAGTCGACCAATGTAGATAAGTGTAACGAGCAGTGCCGCAGTCTCGAAAAAAGGCTCGGCGAAGGGTTTTCCAGCGGCCTCGAAAGAGAACGAGATGATTGAGAATATCCAGGCTGTGAGTATGCTGACGCTGACCAGGACCGACATATCCGGCCTTCGCAGGAAGATAATTGAACGGACAGACGAGGAGAGGATTGGGAACGCCGCGACCTGAATGAGAGTTGTCAGGACAACCGAGGCAATCCCATGTAGAATTGTTCTTTTTGGGAGCGGCGCCCAAGCGAGGACAAGGACAGGAACACAGAGAACAGATACCAACAGCGTGCGGAGAGCGATCCGACGTAGATCCTGAGCGACACGATCGTCCATTCCATCCAGAGAAGCGATAGGGAGGAGTTGGGGACCATAGTCCGCAAGGTCGGCGAGCACCTCGCGAGGCTGGCGGGCAATCTCTCCGCGAACGGGGAACGAGATTTCTGTGAAACCGCCAAGCTCGAGCCGATGACGGGGGTTGAGCTGCTCGAGGAGATGAGAAGGAGGGATGCGACTGAACGTGAGTGGGAGGGTAAGGTAGGCGCTGGAGCGAGTGTCCTCTCTGCCAACAGGCTTGACTCGGAATGCCGTGGCGCGAGCGACGTAGCGAGCGATGGCCTCGGGCGTGATTATGTCGGGGTCGTACAGAAGGGATGAAAGTCCATCAAGGTAGTCCAGATGGAGTGGTTTGACAGAAGGGAGACGAGAGAGGGCTCGCGTTACTTTGGAGCAGCAGTCAGCACAATCCATACCTGTGATCTCAAGAATGAGGGATTCGCCAGATGAATGCGCCAAGTTGTCGGAGGCAGACTCTTTGGGAATCTGGTCATAGAGCTCTTTGGAGGGGGCGGTGACTAGCGGCTGGTTCCGACGACGAAGAGACGGCGGCAAAACCGAGCAGCACGGCTTCTGAGCACAAACGGACTCAAAATATCTACAGCACTTCCTCATTGTCAGTGAGAGTTGCTGAGCAGATTTGGCGGGGAAGAGTCCAAGTGCGTCTGAAAGAGCAGATTAGGACCAGCAGAATAACAGTCTGGATCCCTCACCAACGAGCGTCCGACCAATGGCTTCCGGATGCTGAATGAGGATGTCAATGCAACAAGGGCAGAGCGAATCTAATATATGGCGTGGAAGGGTTTAATAAGGAATAAACTTGTGCGAGGTGCCTCACCATCTGGATCACCATCGTCTTCTCCACTACCCTCTTCGCCTCCGCCGTCGCTTTCCTCGTCCGTTCCACAACAGCCTCCACAGCCGCTCTCGCTTTCCTCGACTCCACAGCACGCACACCCTTCTTCGCTCTCTTCACCCTTCGTTCGACAACAATCTTCCCTGATCTCCGCAGGCAACAAATTCGACGAACAACAAGCTTGCTGGCGACACACATCCGCCATCGTGGTACGTGAGAAGACGTGGGCCGCTCTAAATGTTTGTTCGTGTCGATTGATCAGGCCCCCACCAAAATCCGACTGGCACGTTTCTTGGAGAGCACCAGCGTCGGGCAGTAAAACATTGGAGGCAACGTCTCTTTAAATATGCATACCTATGTTTTGGCTGAGGGATTTTTTGAAACTTGCTCTATTTTCATATGCACACGTGACCTCAAGAATATATGTAATTTCGCCAGTTTTCTCTCATTTTCGCGTTTTCTCTCCCCTTTGGCCGAAACTCCGGCTGCAGGGTGGTGTGAATATCTTACCAAGCAATTTTGAATTTTTGCAGGAGGCCAGCCCTTTAATTGTGGTTCTTGAAATTTGCCGATCTCTTGCGGCAAGAGATCGGCAAGCAATCGGCAAGAGTCTTGCCATTGCTTCAACTTTTTCAAGTTGGCTGTAAAATATTTGGCTGTCAAGACATACTTGGTTCAGGGAACGATGTGGTACATACGAAAGCAGTGTCTGACATGAACCGCAAGGGGTTAGAAGCAAAAATTGAAAATCAGCTTGAAACTGCACAATGAGCTGATACATGGGTTTTATTTAACAATCAGGTTACACTGAATTTAATGCAAGGCCGCACAGTCGTCAGCTGCTTTGCTCAGTACCAACAATCCAACAAATATCACCCCAAAAAATGGATTTTGAATCATCTAAAATGGATTTTTGAAGCCTTCCGAACATATAGTGACTAGGGCAGCTTGGGGAATTGAACTTGAAAGTTCCAGACCGAGATGTCTCGGCATCTTCCGGCGGGTACCTCTTGTCATCACCGTCGTGCAGCAGCACTCTTTCTCAGCCATCGATCGCACGTAAAATCTGCCCAACGTTCTTTCTCAGAGCATATTTTCGCCGAATCGCCGCGGCGCACCCTCCCGGAAGCAATCTAGTGCCAGCACAGATGCCATGGGATGCCCAATATCCTGGACCACCCACGCAGGCCATTACAACAGTCGCCAAGCCCTGCTGAATATTATCTGTCTTGTGTCCATCATCGGTGGGCTCATCCTTGACGCCCACCCCCTTCTAGAAGCACTGCGGCATAGCCGCGGAGAGAGAGAGGCTCCACCAAACCACGCTGTCATCCAATCCACCAATTTCCTCATGCCGGTTCTCTCTAGTACCAGCTTCCCGGCGCCCAAGTCGCCGAATCACCGCGGCACATGCGACACGGTGTGCTTCTCTCGCAGGTTAGCACACTCCCCTGTGAACCGTCTCGCCCGGTTCTCAGGATCTGCGGGTCGCCTGATAACGATATCGATGCTCGATTAATTAATAGGAGCGTTCATATGCACCCGCCGCATGGCTGTGGGCGGGTGTCAGTGGCCGACGTCCAGCATGCAGCCCCCTTCTGTATAATGCAATCGCTCGTGTGTGTAAGTGCTACATTGATAATGTGCTCTATGATACGGATCTGGACGCCCGCGGATCTACCCGCAGCTGAATAAAATACATGCTCGGCGGCGGTACGCAGGTCGTTGGTAGTATACGTATGCGTATGGATGATGGAAAGGTAGATATAGATGCATGGACAGACAAGAATAGATTAGTTACGCCGTGGTGTAGCTCCCTGCACAGGACATTAGTTGGGCTGGTGAAGCGATGGATAGCACACACATATTCGAGCGAGGTTGTCCCCGCTGCCGGTCGCCAGCAGCTGGCCCGCGGGGCTCAGGTCGATCGAGATGACTGCCAGAACAAACGCGTGAGTGCCGGTTCGAACCACCCACCAACCAAGGGCAGTCGATTTGTTGTCCCACTCACCCGAGTTCTTGTGCCCCTGCAGCATACACTGCAAGACGCCCGCACGGTCCCAGAACTGCACCCCGCGGTCCTTCGAGCCCGAGACGACCCACTGCCCGTCATGCGACACCGCGACCGACAACACATAGTCCTTCCCAGCCCATCAGAATTCGAACAAATTTCACGAGCCAACCACCAACACACCTTGTGCCCGACGAAATTCACCGTACACTGCCCCGTGCCGCCCTTCTCCGCCTTCTCGCTGCCCTCCTTATCCCTCTTCACGCCCCCACCCCCACCCCCGCCCTTGCCCACGGCACTCACATCCCAGTACTTCAACGTGCGGTCCAAGCTCCCGCTGACGATCCCGCGCCCGTCCGGCGTGAACACCACGCTGTACACGCTATCCCGATGCCCGCGGAGGCGCTCGAGCAGCGCGCCCGTCGCGACGTCCCAGATGCGCACGAGCGTGTCGAGGCTGCCCGCGGCGACGAGCCGCGCGTCGGGCGACAGCGCGACGCTCGTGATCCCCGCGTCGCCGCCCTCGCCCGGCGGAGACGCGGGCGCGCGCGCAGGCGCGTCGTCGACGGCGAGCACGGTGCACGCGCCGTCGGCCATGTCCCAGATGCGCGCGGTGCGGTCGCCCGAGCCGGACACGATGAGCCGCCCGTCGCGCGAGAAGTCGAGCGCGTAGATCTCCTGCTGGTGCCCCTCGAACACACTCCGGATGCGCTTCTTCGCGATGTCCCAGATCTGTGTGCGCGGTGCGCGGAAGCCAGGGACAGAAACGTAATATGAAAGCCAAGCAAAATGATTATGGTGTAAAACGGAGATTGGGGAAAAAAATAGACGCCGAGCGGATAGATGAGTGCGCGCCGAGCAAATGAAAGCCGCTTACGTACCCGAATCTGCCTATCCTCCGCCCCAGTCGCCAGATACTTCCCGTCCGGGCTGAAGCGCACACTGCGGATGTACAAATCGCCGCTCTTCCCGGCGGTGTCGTCCACCAGCGTGCTGCTCGCGTGTCGCAGGATATTCGTCAGTGAATTAATTGCGGGTAATGAAAGCGAATCAAACGAGACCAGTCAGGCGTGGAGAGCGCATGTGTGGAAGTTAGCGACGCACCACGTCTTGGCGCCCGTCTTCACGTCGTAGATCTGCGCACTCCGATTGCACCCCGTCGCGAGGTACTTGCCGTCGCTCGAGAACTGCACGCAGCACACCACGCTATACGAAATATCAGCACACGCATCTCTCTCTCTATTCCACCAAAAGAAAGAAATCCGAAAGCCGCGAGAAAGAAAGAAAAAAAGAAAGAAGAAAGAAAGAGTACGCACGTCGGATGCACGAGCGTATGCACCAGCCCCACGTCCTCCAGCACACGCGGCTTAACGCGCGGGTTGAACACCGCGAACCAGTCCGCGCCCTCCTTCTTCATCTCCGGCGGCACGTCGTCCAGATTATCGTCCGGCGCCCCCAGCAGCGGCACGCCCGACAGCCCCAGCGCGCCCTGCCCACCCCCACCCGGTCCCCCGCCTCCGTGCGGGAGCGGGTGCGGCGGGAGGTGCACCCCCACCCCCACCCCCACCCCCGGGCCGGACACCCCCCGCATCATCGGCGGCATCGTGTGCGGGTGCGGGTGCGGGTGCGCAGGCGTTTTCAGTTGCGGGCTGTACTGGTCTGCACGCATCGCTTCAATTATGGTGTGGGAGAAACGACGAGGACGGCGCGCACGCACCCGGTCTGCTGCTGTCGGCCTTGACCTTGAGCCGCTTGGGGTCGCGCTGATCGAGCGAGCGGTCGCGCTTCCGCTCTCTGTCGCGGTCCCTGTCGCGGTCCCTGTCACCGCCCACACGCTCGCCCCCGCCCCCGCGTTCGCGTTCGCGCTCCCGCTCGCGCTCGCGCTCGCGGGCGATGTACAGCCCATCATGCGGCGTCTGTGCCTGGCGCAGCGCGTGCATCTCCGCGCGCATGTGCGCGATCTCCTCCTCGTACTGGTGGCGCACCTTCCCGTGCTGCGCCTCGAGCTCGTACAGCGACTGCCGGATGATGTTCAGCTCGTTGATCTGCGACGTCACTGCCGACGCAATGTACGCATAATAAATATCGGTGAAGGAATGGATGGATGGGCGGGGTAGACGAACGCACCCTTGGCCTCGTACTCGTCGCGCAGCGTGCGGGCCTGCACGAGCTCGGCGGCGATGAGGTCGTATTCGGACTTTATTGTTTCGAGCGCCTCGGTGAGGCGGCTGTGCGCGGCACCCGGCACTGCGCCCGTCGTGGGCTGCAGGGTGCGATGCTGTGAGGTGTGAATCGTTGAGTCAGTATGTCCACGTGCAGTATCTATAGCAATATCGCCCCCATATTTATTTCCCGCCCCCCGCAATATTTTACCGAGTGGCCACACCCCTCGAGGTAACACGTATGCAAGGACGTACATTGTATATGGCGCTGCTGGCCGACATGTGTAGCGCAGAGGCAGCTGCGTGGCGGGGCTTGTGTGCGGGTGGACTGGGTGCTGGGAGGGAGTGGGAACGGGAGACGTGCTGGCCTGATGCTTTTGAGGGCCAACATTGTTCCCGATCACACTTGCCGCCGGTAGCCTTTTCGGGAAACACGCTTCTACGGCCTCCTTTTGGGTTGCCGATTTGCCGCCGCCGTGCCTCGGCCTGCTTACATACGCGCGCAGTGAGCCACGGTCACCGCGCTGTCATTTTGGCTATAGTGTATAACCCCCACCGAGGAACAAGGTTCCCCGGGCAATCGCAGGTTAACAATCGCAGCTCGGCAAGCATGAGATGTGATCCTGATCTAAAGCATGATACGCTATGACGCGGACGAACAGCAGCGAACAGGCGCCCGCCGGGTCCATCTCGACACAGCCTCGCACGCCAGCCACGCTTCTGAGATGGCCAGCCAATGGCCGGCTATTAAAGTCGCCACATGGACTCGTCAGCCGCACATCATCGTGGGATACTTTTGAGACGCATGACTCGGAGCGCCAAGTGTTCTTCAACTTCCCTGAAATCAAGCATGAACCATCTCTCCCGGTATGCAAGATTTTCTACATTCCAAGCGATTGGCAAGAAAGTGACAGGGATCGCAATTCACCGCCGCCGATTCCCAAGTGCCGGAACCCCATGACGCCGACTGTCGTCGGCAAGTTGCCCTCTTACCGAGTAGGCGCACGGCAATCGACGGCGTGCTGTAGTATGTATGCATGATGTAGATCAGTGCACAGCAGCAGAGTCCTGTTCCCCGCTTTCGGGCGTCTGCCAAGATTTAACAAAGATTCAAAGAAGCATGAATGATTTTAAAGCCCGATTCCAGCTCGGGGGCCAAGAATAGCAGACCACGGCAATCGCCGATCGGACGACGGATACTCCAAACATGCAGGTGGGCGGGAGTGGGCGTGGATTAAATAAAGCGGGATACATACAAATATACATCAGAATCCGAATGATATGAATCCGAAAATAGCGCGATCTTTCGTGGCGGTCCACACCTGGTGTTTATAGCTATGTGCTCATCTTTAAATTTTGCAAATTGAGCGTGTGTAGAATGCGCGGCGGCGATCGCACTTAGCAACATGATCGCAGGTCTTTTGATGAAGTATTATAACCACTAGCCCCGCTGCCGAATTAGTTCGCCGACGGAATCAGATTATTTACCGTTCAGCCTGTAGATCTCTGCCATCAGTACAGCCGTATGTTCCATTCTGGGTATCCCCTTCTCGCGCAGCCCCGAACATGATGATTTAATGCTGTTCAGGTTGGCATCAGCAAGCGAGCCCAAGATCCGGGTGCATTGTTTAGATTGGCCAGACCATCACCTTAGCACTGGAGCCTAGATGGTCCATTCAGCCGCATAATACTATGTGGATGTTCAGATGTTGGACTTCCCGCAACCTGCCTCTTTATTAACTTGCTCGAGGCAGGCAAAGCTAGGAATATTTGGCCCGTGCTTCAAGTTATGGGTGCACACCCGCAGGGTGTCGAACACCAACAAACAAACATTACAGTGCTGTGCATCTGTCGGAATTCATCAGAAGCACATCTACTATATTTGACCAGGTAGTTGGCCACCTAAGCATTCATGCCTAATCCTCAATCGGTGTACTGAACCGATCCAAACCCAACTATGCCAGACTGAAGGCAGGTATCCTACGAAGGGTTCAAGACCACTCCCACCCAATTATTTGAAGATTTGATGTTGCAGTGAATTTCTTTCGGGCATCAGTCTAATATGACCAAATAACAGGCTAGTTGGCCACCCCGCGAAATAATCCGCTGAGCCCCGGAAGGGCGGCCACATGTATCAGGAATCATAAAGAGAGGATATAGGAATAATTCTACATTGCTATACCCTACATACGAGCCATATGAGAGGTTAAAATATCTGCCTCCGACAGAAGGTGGACACCTGAAATCGCGGTCCCCAACTGACCAAGTGCCCCACGAGAGAAAAACCCTGTGGTTGCCCGAAGTAAGATGCAAGTAGGTTGATGGAAAGTATTGAGACACACCTGGACACCCAACTCCATCTCAAGGTGCTGGCAGCTCCTCCAAAAAATCCGACTGTCGGTGACACTGAAATTGGGTGGTTTTGGGTAAAGGACTGTGGCAGGAAGGGAGTTGAATAGATAAAAACTGAAAATACCTCTGAGAGTCATGTATTGAACACCAAGAGGTCGTATGCCAAGTTCCAGACCGGTAGCATGGTGGTGTCGTGTAATATGGGGTTGGCCAGCCTGAGCCACTCAAAAAAGTAGCGGTGTCTTCTTGAGTGCGTAGTGGAAAGGAATCCGACCCATCAACATAGAGTAACATGGGAGATGAACACCAGGCATCAGGGAAGCAGAACGAGCCCAAGAAGTCGTGGAACGACAAAGGATTGGGGAGAAACACGTGAGACAAGTAGGGCAAGTGCTGCAAACATAAGGAATTGATGTTCACACCGGATCCAGATCCGATATGCCGTAACTTTGGATCAACCCATCACTACAACTCCAAATTTGGTCCAGACCTTCGTTATAGGTCGTACTCCGATCCTCCATTCACGCCCAGTTGCAATTATCAAGCCTGGGCCTTCTAGCTCCCAAGTGGCCAACTAGGTAGGGTGGCCAGGTAGGTGGTCACTGATAGTAAGCAAGGGGGTCCAAAAATGCGAAAATATGATATCACCTACATTTTTTTTTTCACCCTCGAAGTTGACAGACCCCCATCACGTGCAATCACGTGTTTGTTCTGGTAAACCCCGGTTCCCAAAAAAATTGCTCCACCCTCACACTGGAAAGTGTGATGAATAAGACCTACTGAAATCGTTCCATAAATCAATGGTTTCATAATGGATATAAGTGAGACTGAAAACCTACCTGATATTGAAAGCTTCAGTTGTCATGAAGTCAAGAGGGTGGCAGGCTTAAAATTTTCCACACAGGGTCGGAAAAGTGAATTAAGGTTGTCCAGAACCTACACCACCAAATTGCGGCAATGTCTGAATGAGATTGATGTTATATGCTGGCTGGGGATCATCGGAGATGGAAGTCCAATGGGCTAGAATGGTCGGGGTTCACAACACTACAGAGAGTGTGCGACTACCGGGATTCGCTGACCGACAAACAGAAGTCTGAGAAGAACCAGAGTTGGACAAGACCGGAGTTAAGAGTCAAGATGGGAAGTCCGGCCAATGCTGTTTAGTGATGAAGAACTTTAATAATCAAACTAACAAACAGAGGCTAAACTACTTAGCTTAAATACTAGTAAGCTAATTGTTTAGTGAAAGACAATAAGGCGTGAAAGATTAGTAAGTATAAGTCTGTGAACAATTAAGTCGTCAAGACAATCTTGTGAAAGATTAGTAAGTATAAGTCCATGGACAAAAAGTCGTCAAGACATCTTGTGAACGATGAGTAAGTATAAGTCCATGAACAATAAGTCTGGTCGGAGTTGACAAAGAGCCGGCGGGCCGATGAGTAAGATGGAATGATTAAGTCGGATAAACTCCGGAGATGGCGGCATGATCGGCTGAGCTGACTAATCGCTGATAGCCGGTCAGGGTTGCACGAACATAGCAATTGAGGCTGTCATCAACAGACAACAAGGGCGCCATGTTGTGGAAACATCAGGCAATGTTTGTGCGACATATTGGAGATAGATTACAGGATCATTTCCTGACACCCTATCAGGGCGACATTCTCAGTCAGTGTTTGGGCGACATCTGTGCTGTCTCTGTGCAAGCCTCTACACCAAGGTTGTCGCAGTATGCCCAAAATATTGGGTTGGGATTGGTCCAATATTTACAAGACCATCTCAGGATCAACGTATCAAGGTCGTCAGGCTATCATTTGGAGGGTGCATACTCTGTCGGTGAGGCAGGCAGGCAGTTATCGTGTGAGGGTTGGAAAATGATAATTTGACACAAGCACATATATTTCATAAACGTCTATAGTACATACACTGGAGAGCTGTACTAATACATACCTCACTGCCCCACTCTTGCATACCTAGTTTGCAGTTTCCCCATTGCACAGGTTCTCGGCAAGAAAGTCGGGCAGGTTCATCAGCGTGCTAGGGTAGGTGGATTGGTCGCGGTTCGATTTCGCATCAGCGAATCGATCGGCCGGCAAGTCCGACTGTGATTGTGATCTCGGGTAACACTTTGGTAACACAGTGTGATCCTCTTCCCTCTTCCCTCTTTCTTCTGCTCCTCCTGTCATGCTACCCTGTCCTGTCTCTCCCAATCCGGTCATCCTCAGCAATGTTTCTGTGTCTTCTACCTGGATCTCAACGAGCCTTGGCGGCCAGGCCTGCTAGGAGCGCTTTGCTTAGCCTACCTCAAATGATTCTTTAATCCGTGGTCTACAGGTACGCAAGTCGCTAAACTTGATTGTCCGACTCGAAGCATGTAGTATGAGGCCATTCCAACCCGACATTTTCTCTCCAGTCGGGTGAAATGACATCAATTATGACGCGCTGGTTTGTAGAGCCAGATTACCACCGAAAAAGTTGATCGTGATTGTACAGATTGTAATAATATACTGTATCTGACATCAATTATGACGCGCAGGTTTGTAGAGCCAGATTACCACCGAAACAACATTGATCGTGATTGTACAGATTGTAATAATATACTGTATCTGTACTACGACTCAATTACAATTGCCATTGGCTCCAACATTGCTTGAAAGACCTCCCAGGCAGTTTGAAGAGATAAAGTCGGTTTGCCTATTTGCGCATAGATCTCTCTGCTAATTTGTCGAATTCTGGGGTGAACCATGAAAGGTGAGCATCCCTTGAGCCGACATCTTCCGTGACCATTTCACGCAAATCATCGACAGCAGCCTTGGGAACCGGGATCTGACAATCAAGGCCCCCAAAGTTTTGAGGGTGGTCAAATGCATCAGACGGGACATGACCAGAAGGCATGTTCTTGTCCTTCTGGGTGTGCACACGGGGGTGATTCCACCAGAGGCGGAACTCTTCCAGCTGTGCTTGCAGCAGAGGTATGAAAATCCAATAAAACAGCGGCCTTGAAGTTGACAAGAGATCAGATTAGGTATATTAATTAAAAGAAGAAAGAAACAGCGTACAAATGAAATTCACGTTTGGGCTAAAAATCTGCTCAGCCTTGCCACAAGAATTATTGCCTTCAAGTTGAGCCCCATCTTCTCTTTGAGCCAGCACCAGAACCCTCGATAACTGTATTGTGGACACTTTTGATGAGTCGGCATACAGGGTAAACTTCTGGGTCGATTTCTGGCGCAAAAGCATGGCTAAGCAAAATTGTGAGTACAGGATTGACTCGAATCCTGTAACAAACGAACCGAAAGCATCTTGAATTGCATATTGCCAGCCAATTTCGGATCCCTTGTCCATTGTCATTTGAATTGGGATAGCTGACAGAATTTGTGAGTACAACAATTTCATCGAGCGGAAATTGTGGCTCACCGCCAGTTGCTTCAATGAAATCCAGAAACAGATGCCCGATGGCAGCGGCGTTCGACTATTTGGAACAAATTGAATGAAGGGTATTGTATCGCTCCACTTTCCTTGTATCCATAAATTGGAAGGCCAATGTCACCCATTTCCAGTGCTGTTTACCCAATTTCTCGTGCCCATCGGATGATACTTCATGGAAAGGCCCATTGGAATTCAAAGCAGTGCGAGGTATAGTGGATTTCTTCTTGCCCGGGAAACGATTGTCGAAACCAAGCGGGAAGTGCTCAAGCATAATTTTATGGACGGTGTCCCTAATAGACGTGTCAGACCTAACCAAATATCAAACATATGGCTGAGCATACCTCGGGATCATAATGCCTTCCTGCTGAAGAGGTTTTGAAGTAGTTTGGACCGTTACCTTGCGAACATCCATCTGAACTTTGTCGATTACAGCTTGCCGGGCTACTTCAAGCGGTGGTGGTTTCCGAATCCGTGGGATGTCAAACTTTGTGTGCAACTGTTTCAGTTTCGTAAGACTAGATTAGATTTTTTCAGCTGACGTGACAATTCTCATTCACAGCCGAGGAACTGACCCATGGAATAATTCAAGTCCGATTTGAGGTTCGCTCTGCGCACTTCCATCTGCAAGTTTTGTGCAGCATAGCTAGGAGCACCGCTTTCAATTCGGCATCGGGCGGCCTTGTAATATGTCAGCCAGTATTATGGTGCGTAAATTTGAAACACTTACACTCCTTATCCCCGTACCTTTTTTCCCCTTGGATTTGGCATCGGCGGGTAGCTGCAGGATGGTACGATTTTTTGCTTTGCTTATATACACTGGAGGCTCTCTTGCACGGACCAACACAGAAACATATAAATGGGTGGGCGCTTGGGACAGGTTCAGTATCTCATCTCCCTTTGAGAGCCATTCTACTCATGTCCGACACCCCCAACATTTCTCCTTGCGCAGACTGTGACCAATCCTTCAAGCTTCGGGACGGAGAAGGCCAATGCAATAAATGTGCTAAACTTGCTGCACATCCGCGGAATAGTCCTGACTACGCCGACATCGCGGTGTGTCCCTGTTTCTTCTGTCCGATTCCCTCTAACCATCTTCAAAGACATGGGAGCAATGCATTATGTGTGGTGTTACTCGGCCAACAATATGCACATTACCCTACAAGGCAACAACCGAATTGTCACTTGTGGATTGGCTTTGTGCAAGGCTGAGATTACAGGAACAACTCAAGAGCACCGTAAGTTGATTCATACATATCAGGCATTCAATTCTGAATTACCCTTGCAGGTCCTGCCATGCACAATGTCCCTTCGACCATCCTAGACAGGGCGGCTTTGACCCGTGATCGCTTCAAGCTGGCACCATCGAATAAGGGTGCAACTTCCTCCCTTGGACACAAACCCTGCTCCTCCATGAGCGTGGTGAAGGTGATCCCAGAGAGGAGAAATGCATGGTCGCTTGGCAGGTGTGTCAATATTGATTGTTTTCTGACATATTATATTCATTCCAAATCAGGTGCGCATGAAGAAAGCCCTTGTCGCAGATCTCGGACAGGGTGCCAAGCTTTGGGCCATGTCCAACCTCCTTCTTGGTTCGTTTTTTTGCTCTGCAATATTTACTCGCTGCTAATACTGGCATTGCCGCACTTTACTAGACATAAAAGGCAAGCTAACGGCCCAAATTTCACTTGAATGGCAGCGTCACAAAAGTTCCCCCCTTCTTCCGTATGTCTAATTTACATCCCTAATGTTCTTCATTGACACAAATTTGCAGGGAACATGTCACAATTCGATGGGCCGGCAACAAGATGCCCGTTCCCAATACCTCCAACCTCACTCTTAGGGAGTTATACGCTATCCATTCTAGTAATGAAAATGCGGCAATCTATGTTGACACTGTGCCAGCCGTTTGGAAACAGCTGGCTGCTGCAGCGAAGCGCAAGAATGGATTTATGGCTTTGGAGCTCTATGTTGACTCTGACAGTGTGAGTTTGGGCCTTTACATGGCTGTCCTGCTATTAATTTTTCACTTCGAGTGGGCGGAAAGCATGGCCGCGTACGACGACAATGAGGGCTCCAGCTCTAAAACTTCCTCTGCATCGAGAAGTACCCAAAAGCAATCTCGTAACCATTCAGTAACTGAATCTGAGGTCCAAAGTAACAAACGACTCAGAATCCTTCAGCCCTCATCGAGTCAAGGCATGTCTATTCAGTTCATGAAGCAGGAATCAATCATTAACTTGAAGCTTTGGTTCAGGCTCTGTCGGTTCACTCTCCCGATTGGGTTCCCAGTTCCACATGTCGGCGCTGTCAGGTCCAGCTGAAGTTCATCACCGCTATCGTGTTGTCCTCAAAAAGATCTATTGTGTTGTTGATCCACTAACGGGGGCTCTGGAATTCGAAAGCTCAGAACACATCATCAATGGCAAAGTCCGGGACCGTCCCTTTAGTTCTGGAGCCATGAAGCATGCTTACAACGTATGTATTTTTTATGCACGTGTTCGGAAATCTTCTCAAGCATGTTTTTTGAACAGCTTTAGTGTGATAATGGACCTAACCAAGTTTTGAAACGGTTCTATCGCCTCACTGAGGACAGCGAAAATATGACGCCGGATCAACTTCCTTTCACCGTTCAAGAGCATCTAGTTCAGATTCAGGCCGAGGCGTCGAGGCTGGCAATTGCGGGCTGGTTCCTGAAGGCATTTTTCAAGCATGCAAATAACCTTAATATCTCGGTCGATAGCAGTTGGTCTTCTTTTATCTGTCTTTCTGTGCACCTGCTTCAGCTGAAATAATTATCATAGATATGGCTTTCACCGAGGCTTTCTTGGCGGAAGAGATCAAGTCACCTAGTCCGGCTTCTGGTGTCAAGGAGATTGACACGGACTCGCCTGGATTGACATGGCTGGTGGAGTCAAAGCGGTCTTCATTTGTCGAAAATTTTACATTCACCCTCTCACACAAATTGCACAAAAAGGACTTGCGTAGTGCTACTATTCATGCATTCACGCATTTTGCCTGGGGACATAGTAATCGGAGTCTCGTCTTTGCGGACGTCCAAGGTAAGTGCTATGGATTTGACGTGAAACTTAAGAGCTGACAATGGTATTTCAGGAACACCTGCACTTGTTGGACACAAAGACGGGATGGTTTTGTTCGATCCGATGACTCACACCAAAACTGGGTATGTCCCTTGCATCTCTCATGTATAATGTCATAACTTGTGCACTCGCAGGGCCAGCGGTATCGGAGACTTTGGACTTGAGGGAATCCAGTCTTTCCTCCGGGATTGTTATGTAATGTGCCCGGGAGCTAGCATTGTTACCAACTGAGCCAAAAGGCCACTATGACAGGTTATCTGTCATAGGCTTCCCGGACTATATATACATGAGTACACACATTTCACATGCATGTAACAGGGATCACACTTGTGGAGATGTCTGTCTTCATCTTCGTCTGGACCAGACTGCTCCATTGGTGCTCATGTCCGATGATGTGGAGGAAGGCGGAGATGATGATGATGATATGGAGGAAGGAGTAGCTGGTGATAACAACGGTAACGATGATGATGCTGAGCAGTCAATTGAACCGGTGGACTAGCCATCCAAAGCTTTGGACGGCAGTGAGATCAGGCAAGTTCACTTTGATTACCTGAAATTGTTGTGCTTGCTCATATTCGACAGGACTTCTGACTTTCAATCAGTTCAAATTCACTTTCATGTGCAGCACTGTGAATGTTGATATTGAACCTCGCAGAGTAGTACTTTTTAATGTCAACAATTTGTGTCATGAATCCGAGTTGACAACGAACCGGGCACAGATCTGCTTCAAAATGATTTTGAGAACAGGGAATATAATAAGAATAAAATCACTAGAACATAATCAATATTGGGTGGCATTGTAACTTGGATAACTGACTCGCACGGCGCACACCGGCAGTTGCGCGCTTGCCATGCTTAAGTCCATAACTTTCGAGGGCTACTTAAGGACCATGGCACCACATTGACAGTAGCTTGAACATATAAATGTGGTGTGTTTAAATGTGGCCGCATGAAGGGCAGAGCAACAATGGATCCACAGCAATATCTTTCCAGAATCCAGACGTGGGCGGCAGCAACTCTGGTGCCATCCGCATTAGGCAGTCGGATACCGGACCGACATAGGTCAAACTCGACTCTGGAATTATGAGGATGCAGTTCGAGGTATCGCCTGTTGAAATCCATCTGCGTCACATCCCACTGTGTTGGCTCACGGTTACCAGTTTTGACGGTGCATGTAGGTACGCATGATGTCTACCAAATCACATGGAATGCTTCTACTGTCTGGCATGAGCTGCCAAGGTCTCCGATCCATGGCGGAATTCCTCAGCTCCCAAGCCTTGTGTATGTATTAGGAGCATATGTAGTGACAACACATACACCAGTTCTGCGAAAATAAATTGCGTCTTGGCTGGTTCGAACACTTGCGGCGAAATCGAACTGCGACCAATCCGCCTACCGTAAGTGTGTGGACCACTATCTCATGCTGCGAGTCCTGTGTCTCTGTGCCCATGTGCAGCAAGAGTGATGTTGGGGAACTCAAGCAGGCACAGTTTGACCATGGCTTGTTGGGGTTTACATCGAGTATGCCAGCTGTTCGCAGGAATCAGCACTGAAAAGGCGACTGTCTCACATACCCTTCCTCCAGTGCATGAATCATTGTGTCCTCGTTGATGACCTTCCCGTGCACTGTGTTGATGATGATGATGCCCTTCTTGAGCGCTCGTGTCCACTTCTTGCTGACAACGAGTGGTACAGAACGTGCATTGGGAACACATACGCAAGCTCCGCAAGGCGCAACCTCGCGAGCGTGTGTCTGGTAAAGTCGTGTGCATGCATGGCATGCCCCGCAGGCTTCCACCGTCACTTGGGCAACAAGCACTCGGCCACGGGTGCCCTGTCAGAGACTAATACTGATTTGTAGGTGAGTTAAATTGTTTGAGGCGGAAGAAGATACTCACTTTCGGAGGCGGTGCACACGTATGAGTTTTAATGGGTGGGATGCAGCTGTTGGTATTGAACTGAGAGACGGCCAACAGAAGGTGCATAGTAGGGGTGAGCATGCAATGAATACAGGCCGGATCGAGACACGTACTGGCCATGGTCGTGTCACTGTATACATCAGAGGGCTGATGGTAGAGGACTTGCAGAGCCGTGCAAATATATCTAGTCACAAAGTGAGAGCCATGCTAATAACATATAAAAACCTTACCACAAATCCAAATGACCCACCACAGGGTATAAGCTCCAGCCTGACGCAAATTGAATTCACTGGGCAGGAAAGATATGAAAGCAGCTTACAGAAATAGCTGCCAGCAGGTTGGATGCATCAGCCTGAGAACAGTGTCAGACAATTGTCTGTGTTGGCATGAAGATGGCCTTGCCTCTAACTCCAAATACGGCCTGGTCGATTGTTAGTTCTGAAAGAGAGAAAGGCTGCTTATGGACATGCCCACCTGTAAACCAGCTGAAGAGGGCATAGAATCGACATGATCCTGGGTTGGGGAGTGCAAGTGGAAGGAGTTCGAGCGCAAAAGTGGACTATTGACTCGTGTTTGGCAGCAAGGGCACGGACTCGATTGGCAAAATAGTCTCTGCAAGTTATTTACACACAATTCTATGTACTGTAAAAAATAGTAAGAGGATAGGATAGGGTTATTTAGGCATTCGGAGGAGCTACAATGGAGTTAACATTCCTTTGTCAATCGCAGTGAGCCAATCCTCCATGTCTTTCATCATGGTGATTGGGATTTGGCATTGGGTTCACCGTAAAGCTCCTTGTCCTTGTTGTATTTCGAGTTGAAGATACTGGGACCTTGCTTTAGTACAGAGTCTATTCCTTGCACTGAACAACTTACATTTGCAAGTCGTCCCCATTGGGATATGATTTGCGCCATTTGGCAAGCTTTTTGTCGACGTCAATCCAGAAATCATCGTTGGATTTGCCTTCTCTTTCTTCCTTGGGCTTTGCTTTGAAGATCACCGCACAATAGCGCTGCGACAGGATTAGCCAAGTACATAAGCAATCAAAGATAATATAACAAACGATGAACACGATCCGTTGGTATAGGAAGGCTGTGGGATTTGCTGGTGTCGTGTTTATGCAACTACGAGTGAGGCTGGCAATGTCTATGCCTGCGGACTTGGTCCCATTTTTCTTGTCTGCCTCCACTTTAGTCAAGCTTTCGAAGATCTAGAGAAGGGATGGTCAGAGGCGTCATATTGTAATGATCAATCAAGATGATGAACCACAGTCTTAACATGACAGCGTTGTTCGGTAAGTCCCTTTATAAGACACTTATTGACGATAACGCAGCACCCTGTTTCTCTAGCAGCAGGGAGCTCTGCCACGCCGAGACTCTGCATCACGGTCTTCATAAATATTGTTTGTAAGTACTGCAACTCACTACTGAAAACACTCCTTGCATACCTGAATGCTTGCTGCAACAGTCGGACCGTCTTTTGTATCCTGATAGTTCTTGGCAGACGGTGACAAGATTGCAACATGAGCATAGTCCATGCAAGTTTTCTAAGCCAGAGGAAGTAAGGTGGATCTTCGTGTCCAGTACCAGTTACTCACCTTCAATGTATTAGATAGAGTATACTTTGCGTCATGATCAGACTCAATAACCGTTAACTTGTCATGGCATTTGAGTCCAATGAGAAGCAGTTGGTATGCATGCTGCATGGGGTGAACTGTCTATAAGATGATCCACGACATGTCAAATGCAAGCAGTACTGCAGAGAGTAAGATGTACTGACTTTCAGGAAGGCTTCTGCATCGGCTTCTGAACAAGCAGACAGATTTTTCGTGCGTTTCAAGGCTCTTCCTTCCTCCAGGGTGTATGGGCCCAGGTGATTATTCAGCTGGCTGCTGGCAGGAAGATCCCCATTGTCATCTTCCATATCTGTACACATGTGAATGGTCCCTTGAGTCGATGTGTCACCATCAGGTGACGAAGAACTTGAAGAATGCGACGTGAAAGCTGCCAGTTGAGCCCGACGAAGTTGTTCTTCAGCAAGCACTTCCTGCAGATGTCGCATCTCTTCCAATTCATTGTCAGACATTCTGAATTGGAAAAGTCAAGGACCTAGAATTATTAGAACTCCGATTCAGTGGGATTTTTAAAAGGCCATCCCAATGGGGCCAAGATTGATCCCCAACTGTGACTCCGTGAACGACATTTGTGTGCACCAATACAACAGAATGGCCAGCAGGCGACACTCCAAGGCAGAAGATTTTGGCCCAGGTGAGAATATGGGTTTCGTGTGAAGAGACTGTGTTGATCAGTGGATTTCATTTTTCTTATAGACTGCATTGAGGATGTGAAAACAGGAAATGTCTCTTGCCGCATTTGTTGGGCACAGGATCTAGCACAGACACATGCATGTGGATGCTCCAGGGTTCCTGGAAGAAACATTTGGAGGGGAATGTTATATGCCGGGCCGGGGATGGTCGGAGTTGGAAGTCCAAAGGGCTAGAACAGTCGGGGTTCACAACACTACAGAGAGTGTGCGACTACCGGGGTTCACCTGACCGACAAACTGAAGTCCGAGAGGTACTGGAGATGAACAAGACCGGAGTTAGGGAACGAGACAAGAAGTCCGGCCAACGCCGTTTAGTGACAAAGAACTTTAATAATCAAACTAATGAACAGAGGCTAAACTACTTTGCTTAAATACTAGTAATGTCACGATTAGATAAGATCTATCGTTCCAATGCCTATCTAAGCGCCAGAGATCTAAGCGCTGGATGACAAAGAGGCTATGACTAAGACCAGCCCGACCCAAGGGATGATGTCATGATGATGTCAGAAATGACATCAGGACATGATGATGAAGCAAGGACACTGAGAACATGTGGTTAAGGGTAGTTGTAGTATATATAGATTAGTTCACATGGTTCCCTAGACAGTATAAGTAGAGTAGCCATTACGCTGTCGTAGTTAACCTTTTATTCCATCATCTTTCGAGATCTACCACGAGCACCACCCAATCCCTCTCATCTTACCGAGAGTGGACGCTTAAGGTCTTGACTGTGACATAATAAAAGGTTACCTCTCATACCCTTGTACTGCCACTTCCGACCTCCTTTCCCTTCCTCCCCACCTACCCACTTTACCTCTTACCCTTTCTGCCATCGCGGCAGTCTTTTACCGAAGATCCATTTCCCCTACCACCACCTCACGTCGTCCACACCGACGTTAAAGAATTGCAGCGCCCATCTTGCGCGGTCCACTCAGACAGACGACACTGTGCTAAGGGAAACGTTGAGCCCCGCACCATAGTAGTCAAAGGAGCACTAGCCTAATCCTCAGAGAGGGCTATCTCGCAGCCGTGGGGGGAGTCGTAGAAGACCCCGGACTGTTCTGTTAGCAAAAGACCGCCTCGACCTCACCACCTGCTCTAGTGGCAAACCGAACCCCTGCCCGGCTATAAACGCCGTGACTCTTACCACCACGACTTTCCGCATCCACCCCTCTGACTCCGAAGACGAGTCCGAACTATTCCATTCGGCCGTCTCTCAAAAGTCACCAACCAGATCCCTCCCACCCCCTCTCCCTCATCGGCATTCACGTCGATAACCCGCATTCACCACTCTGCAAGACCACCTCCTCCCCATCGTGCTGAACTAGCACCCCGACCAACGCAGCTAATCGCAGCTGTCCCCACCTTCACCCCCCGAAACCCCTTTCACCAGCGCCGATTGAGATGTCGCGCCCTGTCACATACCGTGACATCGGACTCCCTCGGCCCCCGAGTATCGCCGAATCGTAACGTCCCCATCCTTATTGGCTACTTCATTCACCATATGCTCAAGACTCCCTATGATTCACTATGACTTTCTTCGTCGGCGACCTCGGCCTTCCGACGTCCGCCGACACAGCATTGACTTACATTGACTCCTATACTCATTCCCATCGTGGAGCCTATCGGCCTCCGATGATTAATTACACTACGATATCATTTATTGCTGTTTGCAAAATAGTTGGCCACATTGCCTTTTTGAGAAAACTAATGGTTTTGAGTCGTAAAACGTGTTTGGGCTGTATCTCACTCAATTCGGGCACTTTATATACAAATGAAAATATTTTCGAGCATCACGAGCCTATCCTCGTCGTCTGAGCACAAGAACGCCACGATTTAGGCAACACGTCAGAAAGTTATGCAAAATATCGTATTTTTGAGCAGACTGAATACTACGCAACAACAGGGACACGTATCGACAAACGGGAAAGACAAGGACCATTGATTAGGTCTCCCCCAAGCCTCTACGTTGAGATTTTCGTCCTCGGGGCCTCTGCCGCCGTCGCTGTCGTCGTCCAAAGTCAGGTCACGCACTGACGTGTCCTGTCACTTGCGTGACCGTACCTTCGATGGCGTCGGCGACGACGTTGGCGAGCTTGTTTTCCAAAATCTCGCAGTAGACCCCTTTGAAGGACCTTATCTAAGGCACTTGTCCTTTCGCCTTGCTTATACCTGCTCGCGTTGGCTAGCAGTGCAAGGATTTGTCAAAAATTCACTATCTTTTGTAACATCCTTATATATTGCTTGAATCACATATCTGTGATTCTCAGAGGTCCTTCCAAGGGGTCGACGACAAAGCTTTTGGAAAAAAAGCTCACCAACGTCGTCGCCGAGGCCATTGAAGGTAGGGTCACGCAAGTGACAAACACGTCAGTGCGTGACCTGACTTTGGACGACGACAGCGACGGCGGCAGAGGCCCCGAGGACGAAAATCTCAACGTAGAGGCTTGGGGGAGACCTAATCAATGGTCCTTGTCTTTCCCGTTTGTCGATACGTGTCCCTGTTGTTGCGTAGTATTCAGTCTGCTCAAAAATACGATATTTTGCATAACTTTCTGACGTGTTGCCTAAATCGTGGCGTTCTTATGCTCAGACGACAAGGATAGACTCGTGGTGCTTGAAAATGTTTTCATTTGTATAGAAAGTGCCCGAATTGAGTGAGATACAGTCCAAACACGTTTTACGACTCAAAACCATTAGTTTTCTCAAAAAGGCAATGTGGCCAACTATTTTGCAAACAGCAATAAATAGCTCGATGTACTCTCGCTTCTAGTCAGTTTGAATATCGACTAAGTTTCCCTCTTCTCATTTCTCTTCCTCTCGGTCTTCTGCCCTCTTCCGAAATTGGACACTGGGTGTAGAGAAGGGCGCAGCGCACGAGCTGAAGCCAAGTCCACTCCCTCCGTCGGTCCCCGAGTCGGACCTCCGTCCGGCATCCGATAAAGACTTCACACTTATCTACGAAGTCCCCCTTTTGTGACGTTCCTCCCTTATCGTTCACATAAGCTATTGTCTTGACAGGACCCATCGGATCCCGACGGGCCCCGACGGAATTCTGGTACTTGACAGTATATTCAAACTCACTCTTCTTATGCCCACCTGTTTATGGCTTTGGACCTCAACACACAAATCCAACGAAGAAACGAACGTGCCTTTCAGCGACTTGCACGACTCTCGGTTACTCCTCCAGAAATCGCCGAGCAACGCCGACAACAGGATCAGGCTATTCGGGACTCCCGCATCAACTACAGCGCGGGCCTCCGAAACATAGCCAGCCAAAATATTCAATCATCTTTTGTTACTCGGCAAAGCGCTCACATTACTGGCAGTATGACTTCCACACAAACACTTCCTTCCCAAACCCGCAATCCCACTTCACCTAATCCCTTCGATTCGATCTCGCAAACCGGTGGACCCCGATCAGGCAGGAATAGCCTGGTACAGATAGATGAAGAATCGGACGAGGAAGACCACCCTCGGGACCCGATCTCCTCTGGGGAGAACCGTTGGCCTCCGACTCCCCCTCGGGAGCCGGAAGAACGCGAACGTCCGCGAAGATCGTCAACCAACCCTTTCCATGATATTATTGGTGGAGTTGGCGGAGGCGGTGGAGGTGACGGAGGAGGTGATGGTCCAGGGGACAATGGGGGCCGACGCAGTCGATCCTCAACCCCCGACCAGAACCCGTTCAACAACCCCAAATTGTTTTTTACGTCCCTCACCCAAGCCATGTCTCAGGGTATTGGCAACGCGCTTAATCAACGCGATACTTCCAACGACAAGACTCGGTCGCGAGTTCGGGATCCCGAGACATTCGATGGGAAGGACCCCGAGATACTCCGAACCTTCCTTTTCCAGGGCATTCTGAACTTCCGCGATCGCCCGTCGGCATTCATCCGCGATCAGCAGAAGGTCAACTACATGATCTCCTACCTTACAGGAGATGCCCTCGGATGGTTCGAACCATCCTATGTCAATCCAGACCCGAACAACACTCCGAAATGGCTTAACAATTACAACGCCTTTGTTTCGGAACTCCAACTCAATTTCGGCACCTACGATCCCCGACAGGACGCCGAGAACAAGATAGTTGCTCTACGTATGGGCGACGGACAACAGATCCAGAAGTATCTGGTCCGCTTCAATAAGCTATCACAGCTTACAGGCTGGAACTCTGTTATATACCGAGCCGATGGACTTCAGTCCGGAGAGACCGGAGGATCGGAGGACCGGAAGATCGGAGGACCGGAAGGTATACGAAGGGATCACAACACCACAGGAAGGTAAGGGTGAGTGACTACCTTGACCGGCAGGTAATCCGAGGAGGGGACCGGAGTCGGAGTACCGGAGGGGAGTAGCGAATGCAAGGGCGACTCAGTGCGAGGAGAAAAGCCAAGCAACGTTAATTATCAATCTGATGTACAAGACGTATTAAACTGATATATATACTAAGTAGCTAATTGTATTCCCAAATAGGAAGGAGGGTGGTTCTTGACAATAAGACAAGTCAGGTGGACTGATGGGAAGTCGTAGGACAATAAGAAAGAAGACAAGAAGACGGATAAACGGGAAACACTCAGTAATCCTTCATTGCGTAAAAACCCGATTCGTCCGGATGACCGGGTGGCTCCGGTCAATTACCGGAGCCTAGGGATGACCAGAGGTGACCGGAATGGCCGGAAGGAAGTCGGTCAACCGAGGGAGGCTGCATGGATATAACAAACTCCGTCGCTCTCCGAAAGGTCTTTTATGATGGACTTCCCGAGCGTATTCAGCTCAAACTCCGTGATCTTCCCAGCGGGAAACCCGATTCCCTTGATGTCCTCAAAATCTCTGCTCAATCCATTGATGCCTCCCATTGGGAATGGCAGAAGGAGCAGCGATTTCGGCATTCTCGGGCCCCGCCGGCGAAAACCGGAACCTCTGACAATTCAAAGCCGGCCCACTCAGGCAACTCTGGCAATCATCCCACTCCCAACAACGCCAATAACGACTCCAAGAAAAAGAAGCAGAAGGGAGGCAGAGGGAACGGAGGGAACTCCAGCGGATCCCCCGCTCAAACTTCGACTTCTACATCTTCAGAGAAGCCTTGGGCGAAGATGCTGGGATCTGACGGCAAACTCCTTCCTGCCGAGAAAGCCCGTCGGCTCGCCGAGAACCTGTGCCTGCTTTGCGGAGGAAAAGGCCACCGCAGTGATGCCTGTCCCAAGAAGAAGGCGTTCGGACGTGCTGCTTCCACTTCGGGAACCGCGGCAACTCCGACTACTGCATCCCAGTCGGGAAACTAAGTAGCGACTCTCGGAAGTCCGTGCGGCCGAGGGTCGCGAAGACATCCCCGATCGCACCCCCGACTCTTTTTTACGACTTAATGCTTCTGCTCTCACGGACCCAAATTCCTTATGCCCATTCCTGCAGTCTCCGCAGATTCTGTCGGACTTCCGAGCCCTTATAGACTCCGGTTCGTCCGATTGTTTTGCAGACCCTGTATTTTGTACGACCAATAATCTCACACGTGTTTCTATTCCTCCGATCGGCCTCTGTCTGTTTGATGGGTCCTCCGGGACCATCATCTCTGAAATCGTTCGTCTCGACGTTCGGTTCCCTTCGGGTGACACAACTCCGGTTGAATTTTATGTCACCACCTTGGATTCTGCTTGCTCTGTCGTCCTGGGACACAACTGGCTCACCCGCTACAATCCGTTGATTGACTGGGTTTTGGGCCAAATATCTTTCCGCTCGCCTGGCTCTGCAATTCCACCTTTGGCTCTGTCCGAAGGCTTTCCGTCGGCCTCCGCCGGCTCCATCCCTCCCGTAGGGGAGCCCTCTGTCACTCCTTCGGCTGACGCTAAACCTCCGTCGGTCTCCTTGATAGGAGCAGCTGCCTTCGCCAGTATTCTACGCAGCGAAGGTAGTCAATTATTCCGTCTAGGCCTCTCAGAGGTCCTAGGACGTTCATCTGATACTTCCTCGGCTCCGGACTTGTCCAGACTTCCGTCGGAGTATCATGAGTTTGCTGATGTCTTTTCGGCTTCCGAGTCGGAAAAATTAGCACCTCATCGGCCCTACGATCTCAAGATCGAACTAGAGGACGGGGCATCACCTCCGCCCGGTCCTATATACTCCCTTTCTCAGCTAGAATTGGCGGCCCTCCGAGATTTCCTTAACAAGAATATTAGTAACGGCTTCATTCGACAATCGACTTCCCCGCACGGCGCTCCGATCCTCTTTGTTAAGAAGAAGTCTGGCGAGCTTCGGCTCTGTGTGGACTTCTGAGCACTTAATCACATCACTTGGAAGGATCGGTACCCGCTACCGCTCATCTCGGACCTCCTTGACGCCGGTCGTAGCGCTAAGGTCTTCACTAAAATTGACCTTAAACATGCGTATCATCTCGTCCGGATCACCGACGGCAACGAATGGAAAACAACATTCCGGACTCGCTACGGTTCCTTTGAGTGGCTGGTGATGCCTGAAGGCCTTACCAATGCCCCTACCGCTTTTCAACAATTCATGAATGACCTCTTTTCGGATCTCCTCGACATCACCGTCGTGGTATACCTAGACGACATCCTCATCTATTCGGAGGACCCGTCGGAACACCGACAGCATGTTCGGGAAGTCCTTCGGCGCCTTCGGAAAGCTGGTCTATTTGCTTCCCTCAAAAAGTGCGTTTTCAACGTGGAAACTGTTGAATTCCTCGGATACATCCTATCACCGGAAGGACTTCCAATGGACAACTCCAAAATCGAGGTCATTCGGGAATGGCCGGAGCCCTGAAAAGTCAAGGATGTGCAATCATTCCTTGGCTTCGCCAATTTCTATTGTCGTTTTATTGCGAACTATTTGGACATCGTCGTGCCGCTGACACGGCTTACTCGGAAGTCCGAACCCTGGCTTTGGTCCCCTATATGCCAGGAAGCATTTGATACCCTTAAGCATGCTTTCACCACTGCTCCGATTCTTACGCATTGGGTTCCAGGCGCACAACTTACTCTGGAAACCGACGCATCCGACTACGCCATTGCGGCGATTCTCTCCATAACATCGCCGGACGGAGAAATCCGCCCAGTCGCATTTCATTCTCGGACCCTCTCGGCCCTCGAACTCAATTACGACACTCATGACAAGGAACTTCTGGCCATTTTCGAGGCCTTCCGAGTCTGGCGCCGATATCTGGAGGGAGCAGTCCCACCAATTGACGTGGTCACTGACCATAAGAATCTGGAGTATTTTGCGACTACGAAACTCTTGACCCGCCGGCAAGCTCGGTGGTCCGAGTATCTGTCGCCTTTTAATTTCATCCTTCGGTTCCGACCGGGACGCCTCGGAGGCAAGCCCGACGCTCTCACTAGACGATGGGACGTCTACCCTAAAGAGGGGGATAGTGGCTACGCCAATGCAAATCCGCATAATTTTCGACCAGTATTCACTCAGCATCAGATTGGTGCGTCCCTTCACGCATCCGCGCTTTGGACCCCGGCGCTCCGAGCTGGTCACATTATGGACATTGATCAACTTCACGCGGACATCCGAGATGCCCTACCTTCTGACCTTTCTGCCTCACGACATCTTAATGACGCCTCGGACCCTTGATGGGTAACCCGAGATGGACTTCTCTATCACGATGGACGTATCTACGTCCCGGACGCCGCGGAACTCCGACTTCGGGTTCTGCTCGACAAACACAATCATTTACTTGCTGGTCATTGGGGACAAAACAAGATGCTTGCCTTGGTCCAACAGGAATATGTGTGGCCCGGACTCCGAGACTTTGTTAAAAGTTACGTCCGATCTTGCGTTTCTTGCAAACGCGGCAAATACACTCACCATAGACCCTACGGACTCCTTCGGCAACTCCCGGTCCCCGAGCGGCCTTGGGACTCAATTTCTATGGACTTCATTGAACAGCTCCCTATGTCTGACGGCTATACCAGCATCCTCGTCATTGTCGACCGCCTGTCCAAGATGGGACTCTTTATTCCTTGTCACGGCAAAATCTCGGCGTCCGAGTTAGCCCATTTATTCGTTCTTCACGTCTTCTCCAAGCACGGAGTCCTGAGCCATGTCACCTCCGACCGGGGCACCGAGTTTGTTAACCATTTCTTCCATTCCTTGGGAGAAGCGCTCAATATGCGTCTACACTTCACCGCCGGATACCATCCTTCCGCCGACGGACAGACCGAGCACGTCAACCAGACCTTGGAACAATACATCCGGATGTACTGCAATTACCAGCAGAACAACTGGGCTGCACTTCTCCCTCTAGGCGAGTTCTCCTACAACAACACTCCTAATGAAACTACCGGAGTGTCTCCTTTCTTCACCAACAAGGGCTATCACCCGTCGGTTACCGTGCACCCCGAGCGGGATATTACCTCCGCTCGGGCCCGAGACTTCATCACGGACTTGGATGCTCTACACCAAGAGCTTCGCACTCAGATGGCCGCTGCACAAAAGCGCTATCAGGGACCCGCAGACAAGCGGAAAACCACGGACCCGAAGATCTCTATCGGAGACGAGGTATACATCAATGCCTTCGGCTTCCGAACGGCGCGACCGACTAGGAAATTCTCGGAACTCTACTATGGTCCATTTGAAGTTATTGCCCAGCCCGGACCCGCTTCCTTCACCATTAAACTTCCCCGAGACATGCGTCAAATTCATCCCGTCTTCCATGTCTCTCAACTCGAGCCCTCACATCCAAATACTATACCAGGTCGAGAACGGCCTCTGCCAGCCCCGATCGAGATAGAAGGGGACCTCGAGTATGAAATTGCAGAGATATTGGACAGCAAAATCGATCGGCGCCGTCGGCCTCCGCTAGTCTACCTTGTTCACTGGGACGGTTACGCCGGAACAGCAGAGGAGACATCTTGGCTGCGAGCCGATGAACTTGCCCATGCAGCAGATCTTGTTGAAGGATTTCACGCCAAACATCCTAACCGTCCTGGTCCGTTGTAACATCGGACACTGACGGTCACCGATGCGACTCGTTTATGATGTCTCGCACAGGTTTTACGCAATGAAGGTCTTCTGAGCGTTTTTCCTTTTAAAACCCTTTTCTTCCTTATGTTACTTATCACACCAAGTACCCAGAGTAACCCGGCCCGCTATGATTCCGGACTCCGAAGTACTCCGACTCAAACTATTCACGCGAAGAAAAGCAAAAAATTACAAGTTCAAAAATTATTATAATACATTTTTTTTGGGGCCACCCTCGGCCCCCGACTCACTCCCTATTCGGACTCCGACCTACTCCTTCGCACCTCCCTCCTCTTTGGCCCCCGGCGCTTTCTCCTTTTCTCCCAAGCTCCGCAGGACGAAACTTGAGAGCTCTGTAAGAGCGTTCGCCTGCATCTTGGTGTACCGCTCCATCCTGGCATTATGGCGAGACTGCTCCTCGAGCATGTGCCCGAGGAAGTCCGCCACGTCTCCGAGCTCGGCCCCGATGGAGCCGAGGTCGCCTTTGGCGGCGTGCGAGTGGGTGCACCGCACCTTGCGGCTCTGGCAGCGTTTGCACGCCTGCCCCTTGCGATTGGTGCTGCGGATGCACCGTGCGCCATCCTTGGCACAGGCCGCACACTTAAAAAAAAAAGTCAGCAACAAAAAAAAAAAAAAAAAAATATCGGAGGTCCGAAAGATACGCACCTTCTGCGGGAAGTCATCGCCCTCTGCACCCTCCTTCTCCTTCCTTGGCCTCTTGCTTGGGCCAGCAGTCTCCTCCCCGCTCTCCTCTGGTGCAACGGCTTTCCGTTTGCTGGCAGCCTTGCTCGATACCGCACTCCGTGCGGCCTCTGCCTTCTCCTCGGCCTTCCGCGCAGCCTCCTCCTCCCTGGCGAGTTGCGCGGCCTCCTCCTGCGCAATTTTGCGCCTCTCAGCCTCCTCTTTCTTCACCTTGCGCGCTAATTTGCGCGCCTCGTCCCGCGCCTCATTGTCGCCGTCGCTCAATTGAGTGTCGGCGTCCGCGTCGGAGAGCGCAAGGAGTCGGGCGCGGTACTACGCAGTGGTCTCGTTGGTGCGGGGAGCCATGTGAATAAGTTTTTTTTTCGGAGATGATGGGGGTGTGGGTTCAAGATGCAAAACTCCGGATTGTAGTGGTTGGCTGGCTTATATACCAGGGAATCTCGGCATCCGGGACGGATACCCGTAGCATAACTTCGGGATGGGCATCCGACCATGGTTTCCGTTTTCGGCGCCTCTGGGGATCGGCGCAAAAAGGGGGATACTGTCACGTACTGTGACATCGGACTCCCTCGGCCCCCGAGTATCGCCGAATCGTAACGTCCCCATCCTTATTGGCTACTTCATTCACCATATGCTCAAGACTCCCTATGATTCACTATGACTTTCTTCGTCGGCGACCTCGGCCTTCCGACGTCCGCCGACACAGCATTGACTTACATTGACTCCTATACTCATTCCCATCACGGAGCCTATCGGCCTCCGATGATTAATTACACTACAATATCATTTAAATAGCTCGATGTACTCTCGCTTCTAGTCAGTTTGAATATCGACTAAGTTTCCCTCTTCTCAGTTCTCTTCCTCTCGGTCTTCCGCCCTCTTCCGAAATTGGACACTGGGTGTAGAGAAGGGCGCAGCGCACGAGCTGAAGCCAAGTCCACTCCCTCCGTCGGTCCCCGAGTCGGACCTCCGTCCGGCATCCGATAAAGACTTCACACTTATCTACGAAGTCCCCCTTTTGTGATGTTCCTCCCTTATCGTTCACATAAGCTATTGTCTTGACAGGACCCATCGGATCCCGACGGGCCCCGACGGAATTCTGGTACTTGACACGCCCCCAGACCCCTGTTCACCCCATGGAGGCCCGAATCAGATATGTTCCAGTCCCCGTTCCGGGATGGAACGGAGAAGAACAAACCCTGCGCTCAGGATCCTCACAGATCTCTTACGCAAAGACCCCGCCGATGTTCGACGGGAACGACAAATCCAAGTTTGAAACTTGGTGCCACACCCTGGACAACTATGTCTGGGCCTACGCCTCAGAGTTCAACACCGAGAAGAAGAAACTCGCCTTCACGGTGTCCTTATTGGGCTGAGAAGACGGAGCCAGGTGTCCGGCGTCCAACTGGGCGTGGAACTGGAAGAAGAAGGCTCAAAGGCAGGACACCTTCGAGGAGAATTGCGACTTTTCAGAATTCCTGGAAAGTCTGGCAGAACCGTTTGCCGACGGAAACGGCACACAGACGGCGCACATGCACCTGACCACCACTCGCCAGGGCAGGACCGCCCTGGTGGATTTCATTCAAGCCTTCGAGCTGAATGCGGAAGAGGCAGGGTACGACCTGTCGGACAGAACAGGGGCTCACGACACCTTTATGGTGGAGACCCTGGAGAACCTCGTCTCGGACGAGGTGAGGAGTCGGCTCAACGTCGGGCCGATGGAAGCTCCCACCACCTACCGGGAGCTGAGGAGAAGGCTGATGATAGTCAGCTGGAACATGGAGCGGCAGAAGCTCCGGAAGGCCCAACAGGCCAGAATGTTCTGGGTACCTGCCCAGAAGATGACCACCGCTGCACCAGCAGCACAGACGACCCCACCCCGGGGATATCAGGGGACAGCGCCAAATCTGGCAAAGAAGATTGGGGCCGGCGAGACCGCCCCCATGGACGTGGACAGGAACAAGGGCGAAAGGCACACCCTTCCTGTGCTACAACTGTGGCAAGGACGGCCACATGAAGCGGGATTGCCCCGAATGGTGACCGTTCGGGGCTAGGGTACGATTCTGCCTCGCTTACATTCACAAACACTGATGACCTCTAATCTTAGGGCCCATATTGTGCGCTGGGTTGTAGAGAGCAATCGGCTGCTCATTATCGTTGAAGATCGCGAATTAAAGTTCATCCTCGGAGCTGGAAGACCAGAATACCGTCTCCCGGGTCGTCGTACGGTATCTCGGGACCTGAATGCCTCCTATGAACGCTGCCGTACCTTTGTCGAACAGCTCTTGAAAGTGTGTTCTTATTCGCTTCACTATCTTCTCATGAATCCTTACCGTGGTCCAGGAACATCCGAGTCAGTTGAGCTTTGGCACGGACGCATGGACTTTGCCAAACCACCGGGCTTTCGTTGCGTGGACCGTCCATCTTCATCATGAGGGAGAGCTGGTCTCGTTCCCGCTGGACGTTTTTGAAGTCCCCGAGGTGCATACAAATTTAACTGCAAGTCCACCTGTAGTCTGATTTGTTACCTCAGTCCCATACCGGCGAAACTCTCGCACAGGAGTTCGACGAGATGCTTGCAAGGTTCAACCTGTCGCACAAGGTATTGTTCTAATTATTCCGGCGAATTATGTACTCATTATTCAACACAGATATTGTCATGGGTTGGGGACAACACTTCATCGAATGACACCCAAAACACGGCGCTAGGCGAAAACCCCAACAACTCGTTCGACACTGAACCGTGTATGCTGCTTCAATCATACCTTGAACCTCGCCGTCAAGGCATTTCTTAAGCCGTTCGATCCGCCGGAGAAGAAGAAGAAGCCAGTCAACGACGCTGCCTCGACCCACAGCTCTGACAGCGACAACAACAACAACGACTTGAACGACTTCGCGCTCGAGGACGAGGACGACCTCGCCGATGCCTTCGCCTCGAACACACTCGACCAAGAGGACGACAGCGACAATTCGGCCTGGGACGATTTTGATGAGGAGGAGCGGACTGAACTGCTCTTGGCCACGGATTCAGTCAAGCAGGTCATCCTTCGTGTGCGTCGCTCGCTCTATCATTCTGCAGTTAATCTGAATTCGTGTTCTTAGGTTCGCAAACTCGCATTTTCTATCGTACACTCCACCACTATCGCTCTTCCTGCATGGCATGCGGCCTGCAAACAACATGGTATGCAGGTGCGACTCATCCCTCGTGATGTTCGGACACGCTGGAACTTGGTCTATGATATGCTTTCAGTTGCGGTCGCATACAAGGAAGTGGTAAACAGCTTCACCGGGAACCGTGAGTTGGGATTTCGCAAATACGACTTGACGAACGCACAATGGTCTCTGCTTGAAGATATGCTGCATGTTTTGAAGGTACGTCACTGAATACCGGATTTAACTTGACATCTCAACGAAATTTTGCAGATCTTCAAAGACGCGACCCTCTATTTCTCCAACGAGAATCACTGCACAATCCCACAAGTTCTCACCACAATGGACAAGGTCGATGACCTGATCACGGCCACAGTCACCACTTCCGCGGTGCAGGGCCCAGGCCCGAAGCGCGCCCTTCATCCCTCTATCAAGTCGGCACTCAAGCTTGTGAAGGCCACGTTGAACAAGTACTATTCCCACACTGATTCTTCTAATATTTATTGTATCGTGATGGGTAAGTTCCAATAATTCTGTTGAACGCCGTCGCTGATTTGAATCTAGTGCTCCACCCCAACTACAAGCTTGATTATTTCCGCGCACGTAAATGGGAGAAGGCATGGATCGAGACCGCCGAAAGCCTTGTTCGCGAGGAATTCAAGTCTAACTATGCTAATATCAACAGCAAGAATGATGATGCTGCGACAGATGTTGAAATCGATGCAGTAAGTTTTCATTTGGATAAATATGTGGCACGGCGCTTATGAGAATCAGGTTAGCATGTCTTCGAGCCAGGCCGACTTTGACGACACCACCAACTGGCTTGAGGACATCCCTATCCCCGACGCCATCACCGACACCGACGAGCTTCAAGAATACTTGTTGCAGCCCGTTGAATGTATCAAAGTCAATCCGCTTCGCTGGTGGTGGGACAAGCGCCACACCTGGCCTGCTCTGTCGCGCATGGCCCTTGATTACCTCTGCATTCCGGGTACGTTATGTAAATATTTTCGTACATGAGCGGATCCTGATATGCATCTAGCGACGTCTACCCCGGTTGAGCGGTTCTTTTCCCAGGGACGCCACTTGCTCATCTTCACACGTAATCGCCTTTCTGGGGATTCTATTCGGAAATTCCTGTGCCTCGGCAGATGGAGCAAGCGCGATCTCGTTCGCACCGAGCACATTGTGGAGGCGGTGAAGAAAGCCATGGGTGCTCGAGCAGGTAATGCGCTGAAGCGCGGGGCTATTGTGGATGATAAGGGGGAAGGAACTAACAGCAAGAAGCCTCGTAATGACTAGATAACCCAGATTAAAGTCCATAACCATTATAAAAATTGTTCATTGTATTTTTTGGCACGATTTTAGTCTTTAAAACCTAGCGATGATTTGATTGACAGCCTTCTCTGAGCTGTAACCCATACCCATACTCTCAACCCGTACCCGCGGGTTTATGCGGTGCTTGACCCACGGGTCGGTGGGTAGGGTATAGACCCGTACCTGACGGGGTTCGGGTTTTTCCGGGTCCGGGTTCGGGTTTTTCCGGGTCTGGGTCCGGGTCGGTGCTTACGTACCCGAACCCATACCTGTGTCCATCCCTACCCGAACCCCACAAGGGGAAATTCAATATCCAGGCTCTCAAGCCCAATGACTACACTCAGGAGGAGTTGGCGGCTTTGGCCGCAATCCTAAAGGAGAAGGGTTTTTAAAGGGGCCCCCGCTTGCGGCCAAAGCTGCGCCCCCCCCAGTTACGAAATGCTCCCCGGTTCCGATTATATACGCAGACTTAGTTACGGATGTGGATGGACCTACTCCAGTAGTAGAAGGACTGGACTCGGCAGGAGCCGAGGAGAAAATAACTAGTGTAGAAAATGGACGAAAAATATATATCTTGGAGAATCAGAATCGGATAATTCTATTGAGAAACCCGGTTTCATGCTGAATCTCTGCCATGTTAGGGAATTTTGGGGAAACCCCTGCAAAAGTTTAACGAGAAACCCTTCCATGGCGATCAAACCGTGAATGGAGTTTCAAACTCTCTAACTAGGCTGTTCTACTCTGTTCTCCCCCAAGAAAAGAGTGAGATAGGTTGGTGTAAAAATCTCCAGAGTCCGGGCCATAGCAGAGACTCATGATTACTACCACTACTGTGGGTGATTGCCATGAAATTTCCTGTACATATTTCACTGGGCAACATAACTTGTGCATCCAAAAGAGTTGCAGCGACCGAACCATAGGGAAAGAAAATGTGTTGTCCTCAAGACATACAGTGGAATTCGGTGTAAGTTAGAATAGCAGATTCTCTCAACGGCATTCAGGGTAGGACAGCACCTGGCAGCACATACGGTGGAAGCCATTGGAAACATGTTGGCAACAAATTTGGTGTGCTAGACCGGCATCACCGTCCCAGGCATAATACCCAGTCCCCGCCATTTCAGGATGGTTCTATGAGGAAATATATCATTCAAAGGAGTTGCAGCGACTTTCACCAATAATATCTGGGCTCAGAAACATATTGAAGCAAGAAATTCGAGTATGATCTGGATCGGCATCTGGATCGGCACGAACTGGCACTAATGCCGCCATCACCAGGGGTTCCTAGAAACCTGGCTTCTCAATAAGCCTTTGGGAAACCGGGTTTCTCAATAGAATTATCCATCAGAATCAGTTACGTAAACTAAAGAACCAGAAAATGGACAAGAAGAATAAACTCTGGAGCGAGTTTAAGACTCAACTCAAAAAGGCCCCTGGAACCCAAACCAGTGCAACAAATAGTGCGACGAAAAAGGGTGACGATGTCAAGGAGGCTCAATCCTCGAAAGAGGAGGTAGCGCCTAAAGAGAAGACGGGGAAGCCGAATGATGTGCCGGCCGGCCTGACAGGACTAAAGGCGGCCAAGTGGTCATCCCACAGGACAATCAAGAAGCAGAAAGGAGACAAGCTCGTGGAGGAGATGAAGGAAGTCCAGAGGCAGCGGAAGCATCACGAGATGCTGGTTCCAGTCACGTTGACAACGTTGGACACAGGGAAGACGCGCGCAGTCAAAGCTCTTCTTGATAATGGATGCACAACTTTGTGCATTGATCGAGACTACACCAAGGCTGAAGACTTCGAGCTACACGAGCTTGAAGCGCACATCGTCGCCCGAAATGCCGACGGAACCGAGAACGCACGGGGCAAGATCACTCATTATGTAGAGTTGATCATGTCCGTCGGACCTCATTCGGAGAAGCAGAGATTCCTCGTTACAGGACTCGGCAAAGCCCGGATATTCATTGGGTACGACTGGTTGTTCAAACACAACCCCGTGATCGACTGGAGAGCGCAGACCCTGCTCTTTAGTCGGTGCCCGCCGGAGTGCAACATGACTGGTGCGGAATTCGGCAGAGGAGACCGGTGGAAGAACGAGCTAGAAGAAGGAGAATCCCTTCTACTCGTGGACTTCGGAGAGGCGATCGACTTAAGGTTGAAAGAAACCCAGTCACCGAAAATGGCAGAAGAAGCCAATCACGGAAAAGAGAGAATGACGGAGAAGGAGATTCCCGAGGAGTACCGGGAATTCGAGAAGGTCTTCACCAAGGAATCGTCCGACTCATTACCCGAGAAGAGACAGTGGGATCATGCAATCGAACTCAAGCCAGACACAAAGGCTGTAGATTGCAAGATTTACCCACTCTCGGTAAATGAACAAGAGAAGTTGAACGAGTTCTTGGAAGAGAACTTGAAGAGCGGGAGGATCCGCCCCAGCAAATCGCCGATGGCTTCGGCGTTCTTTTTCATAAAGAAGAAAGACGGCACTTTGCGGCCTGTGCAAGATTACCGGAAGCTCAATGAGATGACGATTGAAAAAAACCGTTATCCGCTTCCCCTAATCTTGGAGTTAGTCCATAAACTCCGAGGTGCTCGGTTTTTCACAAAGCTGGATGTGCAATGGGGGTACAATAATGTACGGATCAAGGAGGGAGATGAGTGGAAAGGAGCGTTCCGCACCAACCGAGGGCTGTTCGAGCCGCTCGTGATGTTCTTTGGGCTTACCAATTCGCCTGCGACATTCCAGACCATGATGAACGATCTCCTCCGAGATCTAATCAATGAAGGAAAGGTCGTCATCTATCTGGACGATATCCTGATCTTTTCAGACAATTTGGAAGAACATTGTGCGCTGACAAAGCGAGTCCTGAAGATATTACAGGACAACAAGTTGTTCCTCAAACCGGAAAAATGCGAGTTCGAACGCACGGAAATCGAGTTTCTAGGAGTAATCATATCCTACAACTCGATGAGGATGGACCCTGCCAAGATCAAGGGTGTAATGGAGTGGCCTGAACCAAAGAACCTGAAGCAAACACAGGTGTTCTTAGGGTTCACCGACTTCTATCACCACTTCATCTGGGGATACAGCGATGTCGCTAAGCCGCTCACACGGTTGACGGGAAAGGAAGGGTTCCAGTGGGAACAGGAGCAGAAGGATGTGTTCCAGAAGCTGAAGGACCGCATTGCCGAGGACGTGGTATTAGCATTACCCACGGACGACGGCAAGTTCCGGTTAGAAGCAGACGCGTCGGACGGAGCAACGGGAGCAATCCTGTCACAGGAGCAGGAGGGCGAATGGCGCCCTGTAGCGTTCATGTCACACAGACTGAACGAGACCGAGAGGAATTATGAGATCTATGACAAAGAGATGCTCGCGATAATGCTCGCCTTGGAGGAGTACAGGCAGATGCTGATGGGAGCATGGGAAACGTTCGAGATTCTGATGGACCACCAGAATCTAGAATATTTCAAGAAGCCTCAGAAGCTGAACAGGAGACAGGCCCGATGGATACTGGAGTTAGCAGAATATGACTTCACCGGCCCGGAGCGTTGAATAAGAAGGCAGATCTCTTATCTCGGAGATCGGATCACGACCAGGGAAAAAACGACAACAATGATGTCGTTCTTTTGAAACCGGAGCACTTTCATGCGCAAGAAATTGTGCTCGACGGACCGGAGACAGAGATCCTGGAAGCAATCAAGAAGGAGAAAAGAATAGATCAGAGCGTCAAGCAGGCGCTCTCGAAGAAGCTCCCTGGGTGGGAAAAGAAGGAAGACGTCATTTATTACAACAACTAATCTATGTCCCACGAGACAAAGAGCTACGAGACAGAATCATTGGGCTACACCACGATAACCCCTTGCTCGGCCATCCAGGAGAGAACCGAACACAGGAAATGGTAGAACATAACTATTGGTGGCCACGACTGGGAAACCAAGTCTCGAAGTATTTAAAGGTGTGCGAGGCATGCCAGAGAACAAGGGTTCATTGTTACCAGCAAGGAAAGCTGAACCCGCACCAGATCGCCGAGGGACCTTGGCAGATCATTTCTATGGATCTTATCGGTCCGCTGCCAGTCAGCAATGGGTTCGACACCATACAGGTATGGGTCGACACCTTCTCGAAGATGATCCACTGCGAGCCCACAAGCATGGAGCAAACCAGTGAGGGGACGGCTCGGTTGACCCGAGAAAGGGTGATTAGATATCACGGAGTGCCACAGAAGATTATCTCAGATCAGGATCCGAGATACGTATCGGGGTTCATGAAGGAACTGAACCGGCTTATGGGGGTTGAAATGAACCCAAGCACGGTGTTCCACCCGATCACGGACGGGCAGACGGAGAGGATGAACCAGGAGATCGAAAAATATCTCAGGGTTTCATAATTACCGACAATCAGACTGGTCCGACTGGTTGTCGCTGGCTGAATTCACCCAAGTGACAATACGAGCTCGTCGACGAGCATGTCACTGTTTTTCATAAACACGGGAATGCACCCCTGGAAGGGGATAGAAAATGCAGTCGAATCGTGCAATGAAGCCGCGAACGACTTAGCAGGGAAAATGAAGAAGATTCGAGAGGAAGCAGCAGCTGCGCTGGAGAAAACCCAGAAAACCATGAAAAAATACTACGACGCTAAGTGTCGGGACACGCCAGAGTTCAAGGTCGGCGATCGGGTTTGGCTAGAGGGAAAGAACATAGCCACAGATCGGCCGACAGGGAAGCTGGAGGATAGAAGGCTGGGGCCTTACGAGATCCTGGAGAAGGTTGGCGCATCAGCATACAAGCTCAAGTTGCCGGAGATGGACAAGTCACATCCGGTCTTCAACGAGGCACTGCTTACGCCGTACGTGGAACCCCCCGTGGGAAGGAGAGAACGACCACCACCGAACATGTTGGTGGAGAAGAAGAATACGAGGTGGAGGAAGACCTCAACCACAGGAAACGTGGAAGAGGATACCAGTATCTAATAAAGTGGAAGAATTTCCCACTTTCAGAACGGACCTGGGAACTGACAAGGCACTTATCGAACCGAAGAAGCTCTTGAACAGATATAATGTCGAGCACGGGATCGCAGTTCGAGAGTTGTCGGTAGAGTCCAACCGGAAGGGATGACCACGGAGGAAAAGACGGTGCTGGCCGCAGAATTACGGAAAAGAGGCTTGATGCCACCGAAAACGGAGGAGTCCGCAAACTCGATGACAAAGCAGACGGTCCCTGTCTTCAAGCAGGGACACTGGGACTATTTAATCCACTGCTTCAAGCTGAACAAAAGAGGATGCATACCCAGAAAGATGGCTATATGACCCAGAAACGGGCAGATTCAACGAAGCAGCCAAATTTCCGCCATTGCCAGGATCGAAGCCTACGTTCGCTAATCATCGGGACGACAATCCTAGAGGGGGGGTAATGTCACGATTAGATAAGATCTATCGTTCCAATGCCTATCTAAGCACCAGAGATCTAAGTGCTGGATGACAAAGAGGCTATGACTAAGA